>CALYCR020003350.1:0-31273 GCA_944470395.2 Schistosoma turkestanicum
CTCGTCCCCATGATAGAGAATGTAGTCCCCGGATAAGATATGACCAGTTTTACGACGTGTTGTACATGTTCGTGTTGGTTAATTGGGTAAGGTTTATCATTTTAATTTACCCTTATTACCCTTATTACTCTCCACATTGCAACTAACTGATCTCCGGTTTGGTAATGTGACGGCTGCCAGTATCCAGAAACCCTACTGCGCTGAAACAAACGTTTCATTCAAATCCCGAGACATACAAACTCACAACCAACTGCCAACTGACTAGGATTAGACAGTCCAGTGGCTAGACCTCCATACATTGGACATTACCGAACACCTGGAACCGTACCCAAAGAACAAGAATCGAGCGCGAAGAAATCAAACTGGTTAACACTAGCTCGTGAAAAAGATATTGGATATTGGATATCCCAAGGACGTCTCTATGGAGTATAAATCAACGCAATTTGAGTGCTTGGGTTCATTGTATGCTGGCTGGGTGTTTGTAGAATACACTTTCTACGCTATATCAAGACTTCTTGCTGGTACAATCGAGAAAGTCGGGTCACAATAGCCTACCTGGACGCTGGTTCATTGTTTTGTTCTCGTTATTCGACTGAGGTGAATCCGTAAAAGTTTTAGGCATACCTAGAGACGAGTATAACAAATTTAGTGATAATTTTAGCGATAATTTTAGAAAGATAAAGACGTAGATGATGAGGAATTCAGAAGATAATAGTTTGAGAAAACAAAAGGAATGGATGCACCTGTGCCATTGCAAACTATTTTGACCCATGCCGGTCGAGACCAGGTCCACTCCTAAAATGCCAGACGTTGATAATGCTAACTCTAAAAGCATATCTACAACAAAATTAAACAAGAATGGAGAGAGTGGACAGTCCTGAACAGCAGCACCTGAAGTAAAGAATTCCGATGACAGTTTGCCATAAGCTGTTACTCGACCTGTAGCGTTCGAGTAGAGAGCTTTTATAAGGTAAATGTACTTCTCTGGCACATATTTTAATGACAGGCACTGCCACAGAACCTCACGATCGGTAGATTTGAATGCCGCATTAATGTCAAGAAATACTACTACTGTGGGGCATCTGAACGTGTTTCTTTGTTCTACGACCTGACGTAGTGTGAATATGTGGCTTATACATCCACGTCCAGGTCTGAAACCAGCCTGGTTTTCTCTATTCCGTTCTTCATGAGCGCTAGTTAGGCCTCTAAGTTTTTTTAAGGCTGACATTTTAGAAACTATATTAGTCAAACTGATTCTTCTATGATTTTCACAGGATGGCTTTTGTCGTTTCTTGTAAATTGGGACAATTAGCGACTGAGACCAGTCGGATGGGATTACGCCTAGTTCCCGGATTCTACCTAACATCTCGGTCAATCTAACTGTTAATAATGAATCACTATCTTTAAAAATCTCAGAGGTAAGTCTGTCAGGACCTGCTACTCTATTAAGCTTCAGATTTCCTATAGCTTTCTCAACTTCATAAAGACTAGGAGGACTTATACCGATTTGCCATTCAGGATGACTGGAGATCGTGGGCAACTGGAGTGTGGCTTTAGGCTAGCTGAACTGATCCCTAAAGTGTTCTGCTCATCGATCCAATCTCCTGGATTGAGAATGAATGATACAACCATCCTTTTCTGCGATACTTTGGCTAACAGATGGATTTCTAATACCGGTTTGCTTTATAAGGCGGAAAAGTTGTCTACTGTTGCCTATAGCCGCCTAACTGTTTTTCTAGTTGTTCCTGAAACATATTATTAGCTTTGTTATCATTAAGTAGAATCCTAAGAGGTTTTCTGGCGGTGTCGTTCCTAAGTCCAATAAGCTGCAAAAAATACACGCTTGCACTAGAACATGATACGAATCTAAACCTGTGCTCTAGAACGAGTGAAAGTCTTCTGTTGAACCCCTCCATCGGTGGCTGATGGCAATGGTATCTAGATGAGTTCAGTTTTGAGACGACTTTGGGGGTCGCCATGTCAAAACATGCTTTTTCTTATGCCTGAAGCTAGTGTTTGCTGGGAACAGTCGATTATCTGAACATATTTGCAACAGAAGGTCGCCATTATCATTTCTTTGGGCCACGGCTCCATAAGAGCCACCCAGGTGTCTTCCCTTTTCCCTTTGTCTACCTACTTGACCATTGAAGTCACCAGCCATTATTACTATATCAGAGCGCCCAGCTTTATGGAGGAAGTCCGAAAGCTTTCTATAAAACTCATCTTTCACCTCAGTAAGAACGTAGGCAGATATGATGAAGAAGCAACGACGAGTGTCCCTATCTTTCCGAGTCCTTACTGTTCCGTTTAGTCGGAGAGTGCACAAACGACTATCTACCGGGATCACTTCTAACAGAGCTACTTCACCCCTACGACTCAATGCTATACCTACACCAGCAAGACCCCTGGAAGCAGCATCATGGCTTCTAGATATGCGAATAGTGAAACGAGTTGATTCTTTATCTCGATATGGTGAGGTCAAGTTAATGACGCTACTCGGATAATGTATGCGCGTTTCCGAGTCACAGCATACATCTATGATGCGAGATTCTAAAGTCCTAGCTAGGGAAGCCTGTTGTCCTATTTGACACAATGTCCGTACATTAAATGCTCCAACATATAGTCTAGAACGGGGTTTCAGGAGACCAGGAATAGCATTTCGTGAATTCTCATCGTTTGCATTAGCGATGCGAGGTGATAAAGAAATGTAAGAACGGTTAGTCTCGAAGATGAGAGAAATTGTAGGGGATGTAGGAAGCAGTTGATTTTGACCGATTCGAACTAGTGTGCTGCTACGGGTATGAGGGCGGATGTCATTTCCCGGCTGCCCACACTGCGAAATGGTGCTTCTTGAGGAACCTTGAAAAAGAAGATAGATTATTGTTGGTGTTAACGACCTGCGAGCGTGACCGCAGAGCCCAAGGTGCAAGTGCTTCATGCCGGTCACACATGGCCTTAATATGAGAAGTTTTTGAAGTGTGAGCTCCGTTCATTTTTAAAGCCCCTACCGCCGAAGACGGAAATCCATGAGGTAAGGTGAGCTGTGATATTTTTAGGGTCAAAATCTCCTAACCCTTCCTTCCTTCTGAGAAGGCGGAATCGCTGCAGATGCTGATTGTCTGAGGAAAGGACCATACTGCTGTCACGCCACTCTACAGTCAGCAGTACGTGCTCGCCCTCGGACCTTGAGAAGCTGTGTTTCATTTCATCGTTCTCCAATCGACCAGTCCGGTATGATAGGATTTACCGGAATATATGTTCCAGCCAATATAGCTCGGTTGAGTGATCACGATAGGCAAGCCCGACCACCACCCCAAGGCAGCAGCTACACTCGGGCTGTAGGGAGTAACTGGTCATCAAGTTTACATGCTCATCAAACATGATAATCATAATAATTCAAAGACATAGCTATATTGTTACTAACCGAACAAGACAGTCTTTCAAATATGTCATTGGAACGGCCTAGTCACATATAGCTTATTTAGGCTCAAGTTTAGGTGAGGTGACATTTCAGGACTGAACTAAAGCCAGAGCTTGATCCAAAAAATAGATTTTACTAAACCTTGTTCAGAACAACTAGTTTTTAGCATTATTATCTCTTCTAAAATCGTTTAATGTTTGCACATTATCTGTTGCTCCTCACGTAGATTAGTAAAACATGGATTTTTCAATTTATTAACTTTACGTGAACTATCTTCGGTATGATGATAACGAATCCCTTCTAATCAACTTTACTTGTAAGTAAAAATAATATTGTTTTAAAAATGTGTGGAGTAGCAGTCGTATAATGGAATTCGATAAATCAAAACAGCAATTCCCAATTAAGTAAACTGCGTCCTCTGGTAATCATAAGTAGACGTGCAAATAAATCAGAAAGAACGCATTCGACATAACGGAGCCTATAACACATCTGTAATTGCGAATAAACGCATAAAACGCTTAAAGTCAACATTTGATGTGAGAGAAAATGCAAGCCGACAGGTAGATTGCCGAAACATATGGTTGAAATCGTATATATCATGCTTCCTTTTATGATGAACAAAAGGAAACATTTACTTGGTCTACCGAATGCAAAACATACTCTTATACACTTAGTGATACACAGAAATTATGGCTACTAATAAAACTTATACACTAAGAATATAGCACAATCAAATTTGCATGATAGATTGGTGATTCATGGTATGTACAGAGGGTATCGTATCGAAACTTATTTACTTCTAATTACTTGTCAGTTTGTGTCAACCTGATAATTCATGCAAAATATCATGCACTCATTTACACGATATACTACTTTAAGTTTTGAATCATCCATAATATGAGATCTGTGTTAGAAAAAATGCCACGATAATAACTTCATCAGACAGAACTAAATTACCTTAATTCAAACGGCTTTGAAATGTAAAACCAGAAAGACCGCCAAAGAAGAAGACAACAATTGTTTTCATAAGTGTTTTGTTTTGTTATAGACAGAGAAAGTCGTACGTGAAGGAGTGAAAAACTCCATCAAAGGAATAGAGTTATTTGATCTGGTGAACTGTATTCACAACTTGTCAGAATGCATTTTGAAACTCATTACTAACGTCAAACCCCCGCTCAGTCTTCTATTTTTTATCGATCTATTTGCCAATAAAGCTTCTTCGAAATTGGCCTATTGGTGCATTCGGTTAGTGCATTGAGATCAGCACTCTGACAATCTGGATACAGATAACAATGAGTTTGAAAATGAAATAACCTGGTATTTCAAGGCGTAATGGCATGCCTTGACAATGCACATATTATTTTTGCTTCTTACCTTTCGACTACACTATCTTACATTATTCCTTAATTTTTTTTGAGAAATCGGTTACCGAGTTTACATTCGACAAAATTTTTCAATAGACGTCATGTTCACACTCAAGATGTTCTGTAATACAAACTATAAATTATCGGTAGTATGTCAGGCAGATGGTATTTGTGTTATCATTGGTCAACAAAATAATCTGGCAAATATGTAAAACTAAGAAAAACATTGAAATTTTGTGTGAATGAGCTTGTCTAACAAGTAAACAATTGTTATTATTGTTAGATTATATCCAGCTCCATAAGTAAAACGTATCGGTCAGTCAGTTTCGTCAACTCCGAGAATACTTGTACATCTGTGAGTAAGCAGAAATTAAAATGTTGCGTTTTCCAACATTAGAAGTAGGATTTTAACATCTGGATTAGATTTATACTGAAATTGTATTACTGTGATCAACAAACAAATTGATACAGGATGAAATTTGGTAATTATGTGTACATTAGGCAATTTCTTGCAATATTCGCCATCCTTCATTTTGGAACTATATTGTCGATGCCGTGATCTCGTTTGATCTCAGTGTAAATGATATAAATTAAAACAGTAAATTAAAACATTTTATGAGGATAATCAAGACAGTGAACGATGCTAAAATGAAAAGTGTGAAAAACTTATTTTGAAGACTTTCTGAATGATATTTTTCAGTATGTTTTTACCCTTGATCTGATAACTAACATATTTTATGTCCATTCATCTTGATAACAATATGATGACCGAAAATCTGATTTGAAAGAACGCTAATGTAGGTCAAACTGTGAAATACTTAAATCTCAAATTTGAATAGAATTGTATTGAATGTTGTGAAAAAACACACTAATTCCATTGAAAGACCATAATCTTATTAGAAATAATGAAACCAGACCATTGTGAAATATCATAGACACAGACAAACAAACGAACACAATTTCCGTCATTGGAACTGACAAGCATCACAGAATAATTTTAGCTTACAAAAGTGACGCAAAATATGGTTTTTTTTTCAATAAATTAACCAACAAATTAAACAAAAAAATAATGCCTTCAAAATGATGGCCTGAAAGACTAACGGAATATTTTGTTAATTAGATATAATCTAAACGGAATAAAGCAAAATGTTCATTGTTTATATCACTGCTACTCATTTATAAAATTCATACAATTATCAAAATTATTATGATTCCCTTTCATCAGTATCTTGATAAGGTTTATGGTTTAGTCAGAGTAATGCATTTCACACTCGCTTGTTTCGTTCAGTCTATTCAGCCTGTGTATTGACTTTTTTCTGTCATTCTTCAGTTGTTGTTGTTGTTGTTGACTTCTGTCTCCTTTTTCAATACCGGAATCCTGCCAAAGCTATGTACAGCGATCCATGCTTATGCCGATGCTTTTTGTGTAATAGCGCTATCTGATATGTTAACGTTACTGCTTAACAATCCTCATTCAGTGCTTTTCCATAATGTAACTCTCTTCTTCCAATGGATATTGTGAGGCACAAAACATGTTACTTTAAGCTATCCTAAGCTCTCTAAGAGTGTTTGTATTTCGTAAGAGGTATTAAACTTTCGGCTGCTGACTGGCCAGCATATAATGCTTTATTAGCCTCGGACATAACAGGGTCTTCACTGAGAGATGATCCGAATCTTTGTCAACTCCCTTCGGTTTTTCTTACATCTCATGAAGTTTCCGAAACTTTCTTTCATGCAGATATAACCGATTTAATTTTCAGCAGTGCCGTTTCAATACGCACCGGGAGCTTCATACATGAGTTTGTGGGCGAAAATGTTGCAGCTTATAATCACAATTTCGAAAGAAGTTTGTGTTGTTCAGTGATGTGCTCATACCTGATGTAATGAATCATAACATGGACATTCTGATCCCGCATCAATATAGCTAAAACTAATCCTGAACACTCCATGAGGATGGACAGCAGTTCTTCATAAAACTTGGATTGAATTTATTCCATCTATCTCAAAATTTGCATCGATGATCTTGAAATTGTAGGTCTACCATCCAATAAGAGCTTTGTGATTCTTTGGAAAGTATCAGTGTGACAAAATATATGTGTAGAGCATTGTTTTCTTTGTGATCAGAATAGAATGACAACTCTTCTGAAACTACTGTTTTCTGTCCAGCTTTTGTCTAATTAGTCATTCTGATGCCAAGCAGGGCCAGGTTATGTCATCTCATTTTGTTTGCTATTTAAGCTACCCTCTCGGTCCCTTACTCTGTCAAAACATTTAAGACAATATTATTAGATACTGTTACGCTTATTTGAAAGAGACTTCACCTCAAAACTTCAAAACAATATCAGCCTTGTCCATGAGATGACATAATTACTCCCCATAAGGCACATTCAACTTCCACCTCAGAGCTTAAATGAATCAGTTGATTTTTTGTCATTAAAATATTTAAACAAGCTCTTATCAATCAATGTATAGTGTTGATAACCGTAAAATCCAACCGGGGCCTGTGATGGACAATAACTTCAGAGTAATCTGAGGTGAAGTATAACCTGTCAGTCAAACCACTGTAAAGTTTTGAAAACATTTGTAAATTTAAACTCATGAGGTCTGGAATTTGGACTACAGTCTCACCAGAAATCAAACTTTATTGTTCAGGTTTTGTTGTGGAACCAGTCGAAGGTATTGAAAGATAGTTTGTAAACTCGTGGATTATGTTTGATTCAGCGCGAAAACCGTGGACCAGGACATCATCATTTTTATGTCCCAAGATGGAAGAACCATCTCATAAATACATGTTTGTGTTTGAATAAAATTTAGTAATAATAATATGAATAATAATAAGTTAAAAAGTTGAAGAAAAAAAGCATAACTCTAAAATAAGTTAACAAGTGTGAACTTCTCTTTTTTTAAAATAATCCATTGGCTTAATAGCACACCTAGATATCATTTTAAAGAATTTAGTTGCTGACAACCTGAATTTTTAAAAATTGCAAAAGATAATTAAAAACTACGACCGCACGCTCAATTACCACATACACTTCTGAACTTCTTAATGTAAATTACAGACAAAATCATCAGTGTCTGGTGTGGTAAATACTAGAAAGGCTCATTCATAGACGGTCAATTACAAATATGTAGCTCTCATTTTGAATCAAGTATGATAAGAGAAAAACTGTGAAAATGCGTGTAGGTGTCAACAGTCTACTAATTGCTATTTGAACAAGCCAATTTTTCACCATATATATACTTGTAAGAGTAAACTACCCGATCATAAGAAAAGAACAAGAATACTGAAAGCATCTCCCTGTGCACTGGATGAAATGTTGCCTTCATCATTGAGAAGCTATGCGTTAGCAGGAATTTTGAAATATGGTAGGTTTCCTTCAGTCTAACACACATAATTACATTCGATGTAGTGGCTATTCTTCTCGCTCTAAGTTGCTGTTATGGTAAGATATATTATATACTATTTTGCACTCGGATAATTATTTACCATATTTAATTTTCCTTGTAACTATACTTCTATCTGAATCGATTAGTTTGTTTTATAAATTTTATTATAACAATGAAACAACAGAAGTGATCCGAATCGACATCAATACAACTTGTATGGATATTGTCAAGGGCCAATTCTCAGTTTCACAGAAGCCTTGTTTATTCGCAATTTCAAACTGTACTTATGTGTATCGAAATGATTTGCCATAACTTGGAATTTACCCTGATAATCTTTAAGACGTTTTATAGCCTAGGGCAATGCAACAAATTCTTATTCTTTCCATGCTTTTTTAGTTTTATCTCATCTCTTTTTGCCATTGCCACAATTTGAGTGAACATCAACTCCGAGAGGAAGGTTTATACATAACCGAAGACGAATCTGAAGAAGGACTAAACGTGCATCCTGGACCCTACTGCTAGCCATTAGCCAACTCTATTTATAATAATTGTTTTCTAAAGGCTGAAGAAAGGATTATTACTATTCTTGATTTGGTCATCACCATTACGTAATCCGGAAGTACCGGTATATGCGTGAAAAATAATCCGTTTCATTGATGACACTGTTTGGCTTTATTTGACTTTATATTAGTACTAATTTGTAATACACCTTTATGATCAACACCATATAAGAATGAAATTCGATTATGTAATTGTGGTCATCAATCTCAGGATACTATTGAAATTTATCACATGAAAGTAGGCGAAACATACCCCTGTTATGACACACGAAACGTCAAGTATCCTTAACTTATTGTCTGTTCTGTATGTTTCTTGGGATGCACACAGGCCTTCAGGCATTTTCACATATCTGAATGTAAAAAGTGAATCGGCTAATTACTGTTTATATTTTCTGTTAGTGTCATAGTTATTCTTCATCAAAATGTTTACCAAAAAAGAAACTTTATCACACAACAAACATTTCACAAGCAAGACATACTTCAGTCCATGTTGATAAGACTTATCAACATCGTATCTTGTATTAATTTAGAACGCGTTCACACCAGTAAAACTGCATGCATTGAGTAAATGAATCAGAATAGTTAGTATTATTTTGATGAATTTTTTCTGCTACGGTCTTGAGATTGCCAAAATTTATCTTACTGAAGCTGTGATGCATGAATAGTATCTCAGAGCTATTTTACTCTTTTATGAACGAAGTTGTAGAACGTGAGTTCACCTGCAAAACGTTGGTGGAGTCTAATATTATCATTCGAATACGTTTCACTGATGATACACTAGTTAAAAACCAACACAACTACTTACTCTTCTACCTTAAATCTCACTGATATATCAGAAGATTTTAAATTTCCAGTAAATGTGAGGTAATAATATTGGGCAAATTCATGACACCCCATTTTCAATTTAAACATATATTAAGTTCCATGGTACACAATGTTACTAATTTGTCTATACCCGTCAGAGTTAGTTATAATCGACTGGATTGTATTTGACGAGAATTACAGAGTTAATCAGTAAAATAGGAAAACCATATCGTAAATGGTTAATTTGCAAAATATCAGTTCATCATATCGAACTGGACTGTTCCTGTTGCAAAACATCAATCCATTTTCACTATTCATGCGTTTCATACAAATTCCATTGTGTTCTAACTCTTCCTTTCTTGATCTTCCCCCATCTTCTGCTGCCAGACAATACGTTGACACTCACGTCATATACTACTTATAAGTAGCTCACACCACACTACCACAAAAGCAGAACAATATTTGATTATTAAGATGGATAACAAACGGATTGAAATAGTTTAGACACAATAATCAATAGAATGGTACGCATGAAGGAATGATTTGACTTAAGTTCTACAGAAAGGTGAATACGAGTCTGTCCTTGATGTTTTGATAGATTCTCAGTCATATCTAATGATAAGTTAGAATAATATTCTGTCATAGAAAAATCTTCATCTCATCAACTGTCTTCCTGAAGTATGTTCAACACCGTGACGAACGTCAACCGTGAGTATACTTTCAGTTTGCTTTTGTAGGTCGATTAGTTTGTGGCTGTGGCCAACATTCCTAACAAGGATACTTAAATATGAATTACAAATTGACCCACTGCATATAAGTGAATACCGTCAGCTGAAAAAAAGACCCAAATAAAATGTCAGTTCTTCATTGTTTCATTTTTCTCCATCTAAATTGAGAGCCAAATCTTTTCCCTACAACATTATTAGTTTTATGTCCAAGGTAAAAGCCCTACACTTTCTGTCCTCATATTTCTTATCACGAGTAATCATTCTCAGTTTATGTGACAATTTTGACGCTTACACATTTTTCTGTAGCAACAAACAATTTGGAAAATATTCTCCAGAAAACTACCAATAAACCAAGTATCCTGAATCCGTGTCTTGACTTTTATGAAACTGCATGTGGAGAGTGGGAAAAACAGAATGCTTTGTCAAGTAATAGCACCAGTATGACCACTTTTCAGATAATAAACACTAAGATCGATAACTATTTTTGGAAGATAATTGGTAAATCATAATATAGTAATGCTTTTCTAATAAAATTTCTGCATATTTTTTATTATGAATCATTATCTAAAATTAAAAATTTATATACAGGGTCGCGAATTCTTTAAAATAACAGCTTCGTTTACTGCTTCAGTATTTCAGTAAGTAGGATAAGAACCGTGATTCAAACAACCTAAATAATTTTCGCATTAACTCAACAAAAAATTTCAGTTATTCAGGCTGTAGCTGTTGTTTCGAAACCAGGTCGCTTATTTACTCCTCTTGTACTCGGGATATCATACCATGATACATAGTGGCTTTGCATTATTTCCAAAATGATCGTATGATACTTTGACTATTGAAATTCGGGATTTATTTCAGCATATTTTCCGCGTTTATTCATTAACAGAAATGTTTGTAATTTAAACTGATCACGTAGAAATGCCGTCTAGCTCACAGTGCTGGCAGAATTTTATTCAAATTGTTGCAATGTGACTATCAGTTTAAAACTAATGATGTGTATGTTTTTTGAAGTCATGTTTATTTGTATATTTGGTTGAAAGTTTGTAAACCGAAATTCACACCATTTGCCACTTGTCAGTGATGCATATTTAAGATCAATGTGATGATCGATGAATGACACTTGAGACCATGTTGGATAACTACAAACATTACTTTGAAACTACTCAAATAGAGACTGCTCCTTCATAAAAATAAGATGTATGTACCATTTGACCGAATCGTAGTAATCAACAGCATTTAGCCTTTTCCCATGAAAAGTAACTTAAACAACTCGACTTAGTTGCAATATGGTTCTCAGTTCAAACGACTCAACATTGAACTCTTTGAAGTACATCAGTTTTTTCAAGGTTGCCATTTATTGTTCTCCTCCGTTTACCTAACATACGAATTATGTTGTGTTTATCGAGTTTTCAGTTTATGATATTTTGTCGAATGACATAATTAGGATGATGTTCATCCACACAAAATTACTTTTCTAATTCAAAATCAAGTGTAATCGCATTGAAATTTGAAGTGGAACAAAATGAAAATAGAGATTTTATTTGGATTGACTAACCACTGACTAAGAAAGAAGAAGTTATCGCCAATAAGCGTGCATAAGAACGTTCATACAACATTACTTTCACAGATATTCATTTTATTTGACTGAATTCCAGGTACATATTTTCTTTCATCAACCATGTGATAGTTAGTATGAAATACATTATTAACAGTTCTGCAGGAATAAACATTGTCTATACAGAATTTGACTGTTTTTATGTCAGTATAAAAAAGTGTAAATTATCTCAAGAGTGGTTACATAACGATAGGAAATAATAAATTTTATTGTTTCATAGGAACTCTTTCATTTGTTCAGATAAAATATGATTTATTTATATTTCTTGAATTAATGTCAATAACTATCATTACATTTAAGCTAACAAGTCCTACCACAAAGAAGATTTGCGCCTACAAGCAGCACGAACGTTTTACATATCTTGTGTAAACAGTCGTAATTCAATTGCAACGCGTTCAAGTCTTCATCAATTATTGAATATGCATTTCGGAGAATGGGAACTGATACCGTCACCTTCAAATATGAGAAATAAGGAAAACGGACAGAAGCGAAATACGAAGAAAAACACTCTTACTGATCTGTATCTCCCAATAATAACCCAAACTGGACGCTCACTTTTATTTTCAATAGACATCCCAAAGGATATTTTTGCCATTCATGTGAGTACTCCATTCACATATGACATACTACGTTTCACTTACTGAGTCCATTTTCATTGAATCTATTGAAAAGTTAGTTAATACATTACGCTAAATAGTAACAATTATTATAAGACCCTAGGAGATGACACTCAGTGGCTTAGATCGAAGTAAATTAAGATAGTCAAGAAACTTATTTTAATCAGATTATACCTGCATCCTTCATAGACCATAGGTCGATGAATAGCGATCTCTATCTTCGGTTCTCCTTTCGAATTTTTGTCAATTGCCATTCATTCTTTCGATGTTTACCTCATATACTCAGCAAAGTGAGTTGTTTGGTCTCCCTCTTTTTATTTTCCCATGGAGATTCCAGGTTCCGCCTGGAAACCTTCTGGGGATAATGTAGGTCCTATGTCTGGAAAAAGAAAAAGGGTGAGGTACAGGGTTGACAACCTCATCCCGCAGAAACCAACCTTACTGAAAAACGATAACCACTGAATATCATTCTAAATCAAATTACGACCTAAAAGCCAAAGCAGAATAATATACCGGGATAAAGAGAAAGTGTGCCTTGAAGAAAATTCGAATGTTATACATACTGATATTCAGTTAGAACTAGATTCTAGTATAAAAATATCCATATGCTATGCACACGCCTCATTTGAGATAGAGGACTGTGAATCCAAATCGTACAGCTGCATCCCATCTGTCTACTGTATTCTGTGCTTCCCCTAAAGTGCTGATGTCTCCATAACCCAGTCAAACACTAGGCCCACCATGGTGTTGGAGGAGCCTCCATGGTGTCATTCTCTCCACGCTGTCGAATGCTTGCTCGTAGTCGATTAAGTTGTTGTGTAGTGGTGAATTCCATTCTGTTGATTGTTCCATAATGATCTGTAGCTTCATGATCTTTTCGGCACACGATCGACCCTTACGTAGTTCATCCTGCTGATCTCCAAGTTGAGTATTTATCGAATCATTCATTTGGCTTAACAACACTCTATTGATTACTTTTCTTCGCATTGATAGTAGTGTAATGCTTATGTAGTCCTCACACTTAAGGAGATCCCTTTTCTTCGCTTTGTTAATTGGGTGTCCCTCTTTCTAGTCTGTTGGTACTTGTTCTTCCTTCCAAATCTTGCTCAGGAGAACGTGGAACATCTTTCAAGCTACTTCTATACCTGCTTTTAATGCTTCAGCCGGTTTGTTTTCAGGTCATGCTACTTTGATACTTTGATTTGTCTGATGGCTATGCTTGTTTCTTTAATTGATGGTGGCTGAACATCATTTGGAAGGTCCGTCGATGCTACTTTGATGTTGGGCGGATTCAGTGTGGCTTATTTCCTTAGGAGCTCTTCAAAGTGCTCTACAAACCTGTTTCGCTATTCTAGGATGTCGGGGATAGCTTTGTCTTCCTTGCTTTTCATTGTAATCGAGGACCCTGATAATACAAAGACTAAATGGAAGATGATTCCACCTAAATATATGACTTACTGCTTTGTTCACTTCAAATTTAGAAACGAATTCTATTCACGGACTGAGGATATGGCTATGGGATCATTATTTGACCCTTCTTCTAGTGAATAACTTTATGAATAACTTTAATTATAGGGTTCTTTAGACTATGATCAACGGCTTTCTTTTAAATGAAGTTCATATAAATTAGGTGTTTATGAAACGGAAATATTAGCAACAACATCACTCAAGATAGACTCAATAACTATCAATCGTTCAATTAGACGATGAGGTGATTTTAGAATTACACTTCCATAATGTACTGTTGAAAATGTCCAGAACGTTCATTACCAAGTTTCATATACACAAAACAAAAGTGGAACCTCTGAACACTTTATGATAACATTTCTTCTCATGATTATATGAATTCATTCATTTATTGAGGGTTTAGAGAAACTTTCAAGTCAAAAAGAAAATCTACGTCGATAAATCACATTAAAATGGCAGAACTTAACTATGATAGTTTTTTCCACACAGCACCCGTAGATATTTTTATTGCGATCTGTTAAGTAATTAAATTTCCTAATTACAGCTTTCATAAGTAAACATAATTAACAAAGCACCATTCTGTGGAAATATAACCGTACTGTATAACAAAATAACATAAACTCAACATAACTTCGAAACAGTAGAGCTATGTGTAAATACTTTAATTAGATGGTATTTTTAGAACGAGGCCTAATGGAATTCATTGTGTTATTATTTGTATTACTCAGTATATGATTTGTTTGATTACTGAATAGATCAACAAAATGTTTTTTATAATTTCAATTTCATCAGATTTCACCAGGTCGGTTGGCTCTAAATCCAGATATAGAGAAGGTAAATTACAAATGTAATTATTTCTGCCATTTTAAGAAAATCAACAAATAATGGTGACTGCCGAATTTTCAGAAACTTAGAAGTATACCAACAAACTAGACTTATCTGAAATTTCAATCGAAAATCTGTACAATAATATTCTGAGATGTGTTGTTTTTATCAATCAAATTTTAAGTTTGTGTAATAAGTAGTACACAGCATACATTCAATCGTAAATAAATAATCATTGATTGTCTATTAGAGACTCAATTGTTATGAAAAATTAAGGAATATGTTAACAAAGGGAATAAGGTGAGAATGTGAGTTGCAAATTGCATGGCTTAGATAATGCATGTACACTCCCACTAACCGATTGACAATGTGAACTCATTATTAACTGGCAAATAACTAGTCCTCTTCAATAAAAATGTTGTCTTTTTCAAAAAATTTGATTATCCAATGAATTAGAAATCGTAACTATCGATCGTCAGAATGGGAATTTAGTTGTCATTTCCAAGAAATTTCGTTTCTTATAAGGTTATGATTTACTTTCTTTTTATATTTTTATTTAAAGACTGAATTCGAAGAGAATTACTACAATCTGGCATTTGAAACTGGAGTACCTGAGTCCGAAATAGATAATTTGGAATATGCTTTTGAAACAATGATGCTTTTAGGAGATGTAAGTTTATTAACTAGTAAATTTGTATGATTCTAGTTTACACTACAAGACACTTTCTCTCAATAGGCGATCGCTTATGATCTTCATAAAAATACCTGAATGTTTTGCTTGATGCACAATAAACTAAGGTCAAAGGATTTACGCTCCCAGCTATAAAACAGCAACGAAACGTCACAGTTGTGCACAATCCGAACCTCATTTTAGAAAACTTGAAAAGTTTTCCAATGTTTCAAAGCATTCAAAAAAATGAGTTAGCAAACGAAGATGTATATCGTAAGGCAAAAGTTCAGCTGAATTATGAAAACTTATTTGAGATCTATTTGTGCAGCAACAAATCATCAATAGTATACCAGTTCATAATTACTAGGCAGCAGCATGTTAAAGTTCACTTCTTAAGCATTTGAAACACACCATTAAATGTCTTGAAAGTGTGGAGAGCGGAGAATTTGTCACTTTAACAATGCATTCAATAATATGCATCCCCCTTACATATGAAAATATAGATAAAGTATACTGACCACCAAATACTTAAATTTTATGGTTCTCAGCTTCACAAATAAGTTACGAATTGCATTAATACTAATTCGAAAATGGGTTACTCAAAGGTTATGCAGACAACCTACTGCTGTAAACTCTCTAGTTAACAAAAACGAATTATTCAATAGCTATCTGAAACACTGCGCATATTTGAGAGAAACGTTCTCGTAACATAGGATTTGCATGATTGCTAACCGGTACAAAGTTGTTATCATATTTATTTCAACTGAAAAACCTTTGTTCAATCCTGACGATTCAAATATACCAACGAATTTTCAAAGGAAAGTTTCTCTGAAAAGAATGGAGTAGACCGCTTAAAAGATCAATTAATATAAATGTGTTCGTACACCAGATGAAGGATTCTCTACGTGAAACTTCATAACAAATTATAGCTGATTACTGTAATTAGATTCTCCTGGTAAAAATAGTTGGTTAAAACAATTGCCTCAAATGTAAAAAACGATTGATAAAACTCGCCGTAATTATTACTTACATTATATAAATGGAATGTGCAACTTTCGGAAAATGACTATAACATTTTCACTTAAGAAATGTCTTTTGATATATATATAAACAGTTCAGCTTTAGATACTATAACCATTTTGATTCTTATTCTGTCTTTACTCTCAATCTCCAGAAGATTTCTGTCCCAAAGACAACACGCTTCAATGAAGTCAAAAGAATTATTACCAGAAAAGAACTACATTCCATCTGTCCACAGGTACATTCTATTAAATCACTTGCTTCAACCACACAATTTCTTTAATCGAAGCAGTGTATGTGAGATTATTGATGAAAATTAATGTTAATGACCGTCAATGTGTGTCAAGAAATAATAGTGCATATTTGAAAATCAGTTTACTTTATATTTATGTTGCAGAATATATGCAGGAATCTATCCTCATTCTGCATTTCAATAATAAGTATTACTTCGTCAAACTGTTTCACCTAACAACACGCAGACACTCCTATTTACCGAAAAGATTACTACACGTGACTTTAACTGACATGAAAATATCATTACGTTCCATCTGAGTAAAATTTATTGAAATTCTGCTTGAATTTATTTCACTTTTGTAGATTGAATGGGGTAGGTTATTTAAAAAGTTACTGCAGGAGGCTGGATATGATAAGTATAATCAACTGCCAATCATAATAGAAGGCCAATATGAACTTCAAAGTCGTTGCGAACTATATAATACTGTGTTGAAGAACCAAAAAGGGAAAAGGTAAAACACATTTTATTTTGTGTACGGTTGGCTAAAAATACACAAATTTTATGTTCAGACATTTTCGAAGAAATATACACCCTCATTTCTCATTAAATATTAATAGTAGTATGGAGGATTTGTTAGGATTGTAGAATATTCACAGTTTCAAATCACAAATGGATCCTAATTAGAGCGGTTTCGATTCTTAGCAGCCCAGCACAGACGTTTCTTCCTAGTGAGAAGACTGAGGCAGGCTCAACAGATTGTCTTCGGCAAATTTACACTCTTACTCAATTAAAAACGATAACATTACATTGAACACTCCATTTGCACACCATCTTTGAGTCCTGACTTCCAACGCTCCAGCCTTCTTCCATTCCTGCTGTTGCTTCCTTCACTTCCTGTCGGTGCTCTATTTCCTTCTTGCTTTTGCTCTATTTGCTTTCCGTTTTCCTCTTCTGACCGTAAGACTTCTTCTTTCACGTCCATTCTTACACTATTTGTATCGTTCGTATAAGTAGCACACACCACACTCGTCCCCCCTTTAACAAGTCGCTCTCTCAGCCTTTCTGATCTCCGTACAGCCGTCTTCTTCATCAGTGTTTGTGGCTCGCCCTCTTGGCGCACTTGGAACCACCTTTGGAGTTCACTGGCATTCACGCGTTTCTGTTTGTTTCCTTTCTGGATCGTATACACTGCGCCGCGCCTCTCGGTGACTACGTACGGTCCCTCCCACTTCGGGATCAGCTTACCTGACCCTGGCCCTCTTCCTGTGGTACATTTCCGTTCTCTACACTTCACTTGGTCTCCAACTTCAAACGGTCTCCAGTTCTTTCTCCCCTGTCCTGACTTCTGCATGTCTGATGTTTGTTTCTCTCTCACATTCCTGATTGCTTGTCTCCGCTCTGTTCTCAGTCTTGTTGTATTCCACCTCTGTTGTTGCGGCCAGGTTTTATCATGAGTTGGTAGTCTCGGCCGTCTGCCATACATCAGCTGGAACGGTGACTTCTTGGTTGTTCCCTGTGCCGAGGCACGATGTGCCAGCAAGATTAATGGTAATTCTTTCTCCCAGTCACCCCCTTTAGATGCTAGCCATTCCTTTAGCGTTCGGTTATTCCTTTCCGTTAACCCATTCGTCAGTGGATGATACGGCGTTGTTCGTACTCTCTTGATACCTAACTGCTTTAGACGGGACTTGAACTCATCACTCTCGAAACAGGGACCTTGATCGGTTAATATTATCTTTGGTATCCCATGGTCCGCCACAATGTGCAGCATTACCGCTTCCGTCACCATCCTTGCACGTTGGTCCGCCATCGGCACGGAATTTACCCATCGTGTGGCATGCTCAGTCATCACCAGCAGGTACTGGTTACCACTTGTCGTCTGCGGGAACGGTCCCATAACATCTACTGACCACAAATCACCAACTGCTGTTACTGGAATTGACTGCAATGGCGGTCGTATGCATCGATCCCCTTTCATTAGTTGACATCGCTGGCACGCTAATACATATCGTGCAACATCGTCTCTCATACCTGGCCAGTACGCACTTTGTCGCAGAAAATCAGTTGTCCGTGCAATACCTGTGTGCGCTACCTAGTGACATTCACGAATCATCTCCTGGCGCAGATCTTTTGGGATTATTGCTACCCAATTCTCGTCATCATCCCGCCAGGTCAAGGCTCCGTATCCGTTCACTCTCAGTCTCTCCTTCTGCCTCAGCAACACTGTTAATTCTTTATCTGTTCCACTCTTGTCAACATCTTCTCCCTCTTTTATCACTCTGATTACCTCCCGAAGGTTAGGGTCGGCTTTCTGATGTCGGACGAGTTCTAGGGGATCTCCCTCTAGGCCGTTAACTGCACACGCTATCTCTGGAAGTTAGGCTTCGGTGTCCGGTCTTGACAAATTATCTGCCATTACATTTTCCTCCCCTGGCACATGCCTGATGCTAAAATCATACTCCTGCAGACGTAGCATCCATCGAGCCAACTTCCCTCGAGGGTCTTTTGCTGTTTTCAACCATTGTAGGGGCTTATGATCCGTCTCGATGTGAAATCGCCGACCCAGTAGATACGGTCTCCATTTGTCTACCGCTCATACAATCGCTAAACACTCTTTTTCTACTGTGGAATACTTCTGTTCTGTCGGCGTAAGGACACGGCTGGCATACTCCACCACTCTGTCAGACTGCCTCAAGACCGCACCTATGCCGTGATCGCTCGCATCAGTGGTCACTGTAAATGGCTTCTCGGGTTCCGGCAGTCTCAGCGTCATTTGGAAGTCATCTAACAGCTCTTTGATTCGGTCGAAGGTTTGTTGAGCGGTCTCTGTCCACGTAAACTTCGCATTGCTTAGCACTTTATATAGAGGTGCTGCTATATCGTTGAAGTTCTTTACGAATCTGCTGTAGAACGCCGCTCTTCCCAGGAACTGTCTTAACTTCCTTTTTGAGTTGGGAACTGCAATATTCTTCATCGTTAGAATCTTCTCCGGCAGTGGTTTTATTTCTCCATTGCCTACTTTATGCCCCAGCAACGTGAGGTGTGCCGATAACTGCGTGTTCTTAAGCTCGGTTTATAAATCAGAAGATGAACTCCAAGTATCGTATACGTTTATTTGAGGCACACCACATAGCGAATTGGAGAAGGCTAAGAGCCAACTCTTTGGATTACAATGCAAGCGAATGAACGAAGCGACGTGGAGAAGGCTAGTGAGCCAACTCCAAGAGATAGAACATGACTAAGAATATATAGTCAGATAATAATAAGACAGACATATGACAAGCGAAATAGATATGCACACACATGAATAAAAGCGACGAATGATTGACAAGGTCAAATGCAAGCGATGCAAATCATGTGAGTTCATGGGGAAATTAAGAGATTAACATTAAAGCGAAAAGGATGAGTAAGTGCGTAAGCATAAGCAATGCTCAGTCGTACAAGCTCATACAAAGCAGATAATAAAAAATACCAATGGTACATATGAGTTGTTGCTATACAAACGGCTTGGTTAAATAAATTAATCGAAAGGGCTTAACCAAGTTAGATGTGAGAGAACTGAAATATATGTGGAGGCACTACAAACGTGACGCTTCTTTTCGCTATCTGAGACTTGTCTTTGTTAATTCGTAAACCAAACTCATCAATTCGCCTTAGGACCGCCTCCACGTGCCTCACATGTTCTGCCTCTGTACGACTATATACGACCAAATCATCGCCATAAACCTCGACATTCTCCAGGTTTCTGAGCAGCAATGTCATTAGTCTTCGAAACGTAAACGGTGCGCCCGCCAATCCAAAGGGCATTCGTTTAAATTGATACTGCTTCTCCCGTACGATAAATGCCGTTTTGCTGCGATCACTGTCTTTTATTGGTAGCTGCCAATAGCCCGACCGTAAATCTAACACTGTGAACACCGTAGCACTCTGTAGACGATCTAATGTCTCCGCTATTGTTGGCATTGCACATGGTTTTATTTCTGTCACGTTATTCAGTTCTCTAAAGTCAACACAGAGTCTATACTTTCCATTTGGCTTCTTTACCAAAAGTACCGGTGAGCTGTACGGGCTATCTGCTTCTTCAATTATACCTGCTTTTAACATCTCCTGTACCTGCTGGTTTATCTCAGCTTCCAAATGTACGGGGACCCGTCGTGTTGTGAAGATGGTTACTTCTTCGTTCTTTATCGGAATTTCATGTTTGACTTTATTACAAAACCCGTACGGTTCTCCGTCTCCCGTGAACAACTTCGTATATTTCGTGAGCACCCCGTTAATGTTCTGTTGCTTTCCAATGTCCTCTTTTGCTACTCTAACCTCAGCCACCTCGCTGCTTTCATGTATTGTCAGTGTGCCGTACTTTGTAATCACCTTCTTACTTCTTGTATCAATAATTGCTCCTACTTCTCTCAAGAAATCTGCTCCTAGTATTGGTCTCGACAAGTTCGTAGTCATTACAAAGGGAAACCGTATTTCCGAACTGCCGATTTTCACGATATCATTTGAGACTCCGAGGATTTTTAACACGTGGCCTCCGATGGTGTTAACAACTAATGCACTTGGCCTGATACTTCTACACCGCTCTTTGTCTATTAACGAAACTGCCGCCCCTGAATCAATCAGGCACACTACCTCTCGTTCGTTTATCCCTACTCTCGCATAGACCGCCCCCCTATCTACTGCTGCCGCGACCCCCAGTTTCGAAAGACATAAAGAACACCTTGTATATGGTCTAAAATGTTTACGTTTTCGTCTTGTTGGGCAATTCCTCTTCCAATGTCCGGTTCCTCCGCAAATGTAGCATTTATTTCTTTCACACTTTATTCGTAATGCTGCCACCTCTCGTTGTAATTCTTCTATCTTCTTCACGACATCATCAGCCTGTCTTTCACACGCCACCGAGGCGACTGTTGAGTTCATCAGTTGTCTTGTTACTTTCGCCAGCTCGGTGACGTCCATTAGTTGTGCCGCGTTCACCAGTCTCAACTGTTGGCCAACCTCTGGAGGCACACTTTCAATGAATTGCGAGGCTAACAGCTGTGCTTGCGACTCCTCATCCAAATTCGGCAGACCCCGGCACAGCGATCTTGTCAACTCCACGGCCAGCACGAGTGGGTCGCCATTCACCGACAGCCGCGCCTCTCGGAACTTCTGCAGCGCGTCCTGCCTATCCGCCGGGCTGTCGAACTCCAACAGCAGCCTTTCCGTCACCGCCTTCCAGTCAGCGTCCTCCACACTATCGTACACCGCTATCGCTCTGCCTCTTAGTAGAGTCCCCAGTTCCTTTACTCCGACCAGCTCCGCCACAGCCTCGAACTCCTTCAAGAAGCTCCTTACATCTCCGTCTTCAGACCCCCGAGGCCATGGTATCTTCATCCTCCGTAGAGACAGCGACACCAATTGAGAAGACGGAAGCAGGCTCAAAAGAATGTATTAAGCAAATTTACACTCTTACTCAATTAAAAACGATAACATTACATTGAACACTCCATTTGCACACCATCTTTGAGTCCTGACTTCCAACGCTCCAGCCTTCTTCCATTCCTGCTGTTGCTTCCTTCACTTCCTGTCGGTGCTCTATTTCCTTCTTGCTTTTGCTCTATTTGCTTTCCGTTTTCCTCTTCTGACCGTGAGACTTCTTCTTTTACGTCCATTCTTATACTATTTGTATCGTTCGTATAAGTAGCACACACCACACTAGTACTAGACTTCTCTTCAGTGAACAACAAAATTAGAACTAATAGTTACGAGTGAGTTAAATTACTACACCGGAAATAGTAAAAGTGTGTATATATTAAACATAGATGAAACGATTGTTATCAGTTATAGACTTCATTGTCAATTCTAATCATCAGGTTTTCATTAGCCTCAAAGTAACGTTTATATAACATAGTTGGTAGATTTTTTTAACAGCAAACTGCATTTCGTTGTTTTGTGAAAAGCATAGAGATATGAGTTAATGACGTCGTAGTAATGTTTATTAAGATGCGTATCATTTGTCAACTTCTGTGTTACTTTATTTGTTCCTATAAGACTGGACAGCTTGATTATGTTCCTTCTGTAACTTTGAATCATTCATCCATTAACATTAAAGTTTCTTCATAAATGATATCAGTCTTAACTATATGGTGTGGCTGACGTTTGGATCAGGCGCTCACTTAGCTATCATGAATTTTCCAGACAAATAGAGAACTTAGTTTGTTCCGAGTTTTCCTCAACGCTTCATCGCTGTCATTCAATGAGTCAGCAAGTTACAATTTCATTTTCCTAGTAAACATCTGTGGACGTGATACATATATATATTATATCACTTTCTATTATTTGTCCGTAATAAACCAATTAGAACCAAATTATACATAATAAACCAATTTTATTCGCTTCCACGACAAACTATAAAACTGTTAAATTGACCAATGAAGAATATTCAGTGTTTTCATTGTTTTGTTTTCCTAAAATACCTTAAGCACATCTTGCTAATCATATTCATCTTCAAATATACAAACGATGGAATAAAGCTGTAGAATAGCTATTCCATTGTATGACCGTTATTCAATGTGATTTGTAGATTCAATGTGTTATTTTGAAAAATGATTTCTCACTTTAACTTTCATTATCCCAGATACATTAGACGTTTTCGTTGACCCCACTTTCTTTCTTTAACAGAGCAATTCGTACAATGGCTATTATGGATTTTTTATTAGAACAACAAAGGAGTGCACTGTACATCAGCTCATTCGGTACAGATAACAATCTGAATTCAGGTTAGTGTAATTCCAACAATGTATTTATTTGCTTGGTTCCTAAATTAAACAATCGATTTATGCTCGTTGTAATGAACAACAAAAAATTAATGATTGTTTCGGTGATACGATCTTGTGACTAAACATGGATGTAGCTCTAGTTGTTCACATTACATTGAATCGTGTTTTGCGGAAATATATTTCATCACCATGATGATAATAGAGTTTAGGCGAAATTCTTGGCTAAAAATCTTCGAATGGCTATTCATAGTGAATTCTTTACATGACAAACATTACAGAAAATGACATATATCCACTTTCAAATTGATTGTTATTCGATAATAAACTGCCTATTTAGCTCTTGAAATTTTCTAAATACAGCTCTCTATTTCAGTGATGAGTTTTTGAAATGGTGTTTTAGGTGACATTGAATTTGTGACCACTTTCCCATATATAATTTAAGGTTTTTATTCGGTTGAACTGTTTATTAAACTAAATGGTATGAGAAAAATGATCTTACTTGTCACACACTACTCACAAAAGCTATACTAGTAAATCCATTGAGCTTCACACAAATGTACACTTATATTTCCGAACACGTATATGCATTGTAAAGTCAAACGAATATCGAGGTAAAAATTGTTGTAAAATTGTTTATTTGTATCAAAGGTTAAGTAATTAGCTTGAAGTTGATTCTTTCGAAAATAATGTGGATTTCTTCATCTTGAAAAACCATATCCTAAGAAAATACGCACTTATCCACAAGTCATAACGAACTATAATTTCCCTTATGTATAAAAACACTGAGCATAATTTTCTATATATTCTGGAGAACTGCTATCGTAACAACAACAGGAATGTGGGTAGATCATTTCTGAGTGCATTTTCTGGATTTATATTTTATTGTATTCCTAGATAACTAGTGTCATCAACAGAAATACACTGAACAGCGTTAAACAGGTGCAAATTTACATTCCGAAGTACAACAACAGTCTCGGCTTGTATGAACTGGCGTCACTATTGATGTTGAATACACTCAACACGCGACTCAATATGATCTCATCCATTTGATTATGAATGCCTGGTAGCACCACAAAATGCATTAGTGGAAACAATATTATTCAACAAAATAGCAGTTTTTGGTCCAAGCAAACTTCTCATTTCATGTTATGGATTCAGGAACTAATTTAGTCTACTCAGTGAATTCTGTCAACAGATGTAGATTTGTTAATTAGAGCCGTTTTCAGGCATATTCTTGAAAACAGAATTACTCAAACTGGTAACAGTCTAAATTTTAGATCGAAGTATTCTTCACAGATGTGAACTCTCGATTTCAACATATAACTGACCCATTTCGCACTGAACTATGCAAGTGAATGAATCAATGTACATGTAATAATCGACGCTAGATATATAACCACCGAATTTAGTACGAGACAGTTTCATATGCTTAATAGAGAATATGAAGATGAACTTTACATTGACTGACAAACAAGTTGATTTGTCTATTTACTTTCCATAAATCTATTCCACCCTTTCACATTATAACATTATTTTATTTTGTTCGAAATAGCTACAGGACCACGTTTTGACGCACAATGCATAGGTCGAGTGAAGAATGGATTTCCATGGACACTTGAAAGACATTATATTCACTCACATGTAAATGAAACGCACAAAACGGAGGTAAGTTCATGGAATATTTTAATAATCTTTGGTGTTTGCATGGTACATTTATCCGCAAATTTTTTCGAAAACATATGAATAAAATCGACTTCTGCACTTGTCAATTCATCAACTGAAGAATTTCGCTACCTTATCAAGTTACTTCAGCTTTGATTTGACAAATCAATAAAAGATTGTTTGCCTAAATGTATCAATTTTGTGAATACACAAACACTGTATCTTGTTATAAGTTCTGAATATCTTCAGAGATAAAAACCTAATTATTTAATGACCATTCTCATTTATCATTTCTACCTTGAATTAAAATTTGAAAAAATTCTTGTAGACAATTTAATGGTTGACATGAAACAGCTTTTCTTAAAAGAATCATTTGTGACTCTTCGAACAAATAATCATAATTACCATTATTTCACCAGAATTCGATCATAAACAGTTATATAGTGAATAAGTATGCAAACAAATTTGGATGGTAATTATAGTTTCAGTCGATGAGTCGCATCGCGTTTGGATTAGATTTCCGTGAACATCAGTGAAGATTTTCTAATCAGGTAATAACGAGCACATACATCACATAAAAGTTTATGTACACATAAATATTATAGTCGGAATCTCCACGTGACAATAATCGTTCAGCAAGAATACACTTCAAAAAATCATTTTATGTTAGTAAATCCTGACCGGACAACATCGCCATGCAAAACATAAGGGTTATTATATAATTCAAATTGATAACACCATTTAAACATGTTCCTATTCTTTTTCTCTCATACACCTTACCCGCAAATGTCGTGAAATTCTTCTTTTGAATTCGAACAGAAGTTACTACATGTGTTAAATTGAATTGATCAAATCTATTTTAACATCAAACTAGTTTCAGTTAGACAAACGGTCTTATTCAAAATCCCAACAAAGTGAGAATGAATTTATGCGTAATTTTGTGGGAGCACATTTAAGCTACACGTGCGCTCGGGTATCATAAATTCTTTCTTTTATACCATCATTTCGTTGATATTAAATTTTGAACAAAACATACGTTTCAATAACTTCAATTGTTTTCAATCAATTACAGGTGATTACTATGTTCCGTGAAATTAAAAGCACTATACTTAACTCAATTTCAAAAATCGAATGGTTGGAAGCGGATGAAAAGAAATTTATACAAGACAAGGTTTGTTTATATTTCGATGAGATAATACTGTTTTGAAAAAAATCGTAGGTCACCGTAATGGACATATTTGCCTTGTACTCCGATCGAAACAGTTCTCAAAGAAAAGAAAATCTTTCAACTATATATCAGGTGAGTGAACCTAAGTCGTTTCACTATTGAAATATAAAATAACAATAATAATATATATAAGTGCATATTACCGAAATCGCTCCAACTGAAAATTCTTCAAGAAGTAAAGGTAAAAGCCATTTGGATTAAAAAAACCAGTGCAAAAGAAATATATTAACCAGTTCTCTTACGGATGTCAACTTTAGATTCAGTGAACTAACAGTTGTCCTAACTATAGCAGGACTCAAGTTGACTAATTTAAATACAACCTTTCTTAGTCGAAAGTATTAATCATCTTTATTCACATAGATTTGCGTTATTATTATCTTTGATATTGGCTCAACATCACCACTTATCTCCAAAACAACTGATCGATTCAATTATAACCGACTGATTGTAATATTTCTTATTGAATTTTCATAAAATTATCCGCTTATCATTCGATCGAATTTCGTAACTATATCTGACCCGTATTTATTTTGACCAGTGATGTCACAGTTTCATTTCACGCATTAACTCGTCGACGTTAACAGTTCATATTAATCATTTCAACTTTGACTATTTTATTTCCCAATCAAACCTAACTTCACATGTTAAATTGACACCGTGCATTTTGCCTGAAACCTAGTTATTTTTCAACAACTAACTTTGATATATAAACGTGTAACCTTGAAGCGAATTCACTAAAACGTACATTCTTCATTTATAGAATTAAGGTAATACCGAAGTCACTTCCTATGCACAAGTCCTTTCGTATAGGAAATAAACCTGTTTGTTATGAAGGAAACATGGAAAATCTTTGAGACACTATTGCGAGTAGAACTCAATAGTGATGTCATTTAATATAATTAAAACATATTTTCAACGTTTTAAGAAACTTGGTAAAGCTTTTATCAGTAGTTGGCATGGAAACTTCAACTCATGTTTATATTTAGCAGATTAGCGATTTAGAGAATAAAACTCCGACTGTTAAGATTTATGCTTAAATTATACTGATCCTCAAAAGAAATCCATCAATCTTACTGACATTCAATAAGTTGGATGCATGTGCAATATTATAGCCCATGATTGCATGTCAGTAAAAACTTGTATGTGTATTATCGAGTAACAGAATTTTCATATCTAGGCTTTGATTATTAATACAACCACATAATTTAGGCAAAACAGGAAACAAAATGTCGCTGCTGATTCAAAAATATATACATGATAAATTTCAAAGCAGCATGATTAAAACATGTTTAAAACATTTTCCTACACAAACCCCAACTAACGTTTTTTTCATACTGATATTATTTAGTACCCGATGAAAGAAGACAATTACTATTTGAACGAGTTCTACATCCGTAAAGCCAAATATATTGACATTTTGAAAACTCGCTTATTCAACTATGAAGCGTAAGTTGCCGTGATGTAATAGTAGTGGTAGTAGTAGTTGTTGTGGTAGTCGTAATAAGAGTAAGAGTAGTAGTAGGAGTAGTGGTAGTATATGTTATTAGCAATCATCATTTTGAATATTTGACTAGAAAGATTTCAACATATTTCAATCGAAACAATCGTTCCGAATGCTGACTCCTACTGAACTCAAAGCATAATATCGTGTAGTCGAGTTTGATTTCGTGAACCGATTTAACAATATCAATAAATATGTTTACGCGAAACCTCAAAAACAAAAGAGTGTAAAAACCAATTTATCCGATCAATGAACCGCAGACAAATAAATGTCATTACAGTGAATATTTGTTGCTATTCGATATACTAATAATCGATAACGGAAACTAACACAAATACGCCTCGTGATACCTCAGCTCTCTTTCATGGATTGAGATCTGTCTGAAATTTCAAGTTTTCACTGAACATATTTCCCCGTTTTAAAAGTGATTGAATAAGTTTTCCTATTTGCTAAGGCATTAAATCATACTGTGATACTCGGATTAGTATATTTTTCTTTGTATCAGTGGTAATGTGGGAATAAGATAAAATTACAGTAGGGTGACTGCTCAAAGAGATCAGCCTTATTTTTCTGAG
Organism: Schistosoma turkestanicum; assembly: GCA_944470395.2. Classification (NCBI taxonomy): domain Eukaryota; kingdom Metazoa; phylum Platyhelminthes; class Trematoda; order Strigeidida; family Schistosomatidae; genus Schistosoma; species Schistosoma turkestanicum. The sequence goes on from CALYCR020003350.1 coordinate 28,444, forward strand.
ACGTAATGGCAAATCAAGAGATGTTTCAGTCAACAGCTCAACATTGCAGATAGTAGTTCAAACTAGGATAAATAGACTAAAACAATTATCAGAATAATAGTCACAGGCCATTGATAATGTTACACAACAAAAGTGTGTAGTTTATTACATAGTAAGGATGAAAAAATGACAGTCAAAAACCGTATATGGAAATAATAACAACCAGATCATCGACTGAGTTATATTTAGTGAATGGTTGGACAGGGCTGTTACGAACTCCTTTGGAATGCAAACCTGGTTTATATGTTTGTATCCTTATAGCTCCGATTTGCTGTAGGAGAAGGAGTGAATCTGTGATCGTGAAACAACCAAAGTGTGCAACAGACCACTTCAATTGATTCAGTTTTAATCTCCTACGTGACCACTCTCAACCAGATGCTCTAGTATATAGCTGTGTATCATCTATATCTGGATCTGTCTAATTCAACCTGGGAGGTGTTCACTCATACGTTAGTTAAGTTGCTTGTTAGTGCGCCCAATTTATAGGTGTGTATCAAAGAGACAAACTCAAGTAACTTGTAACTTTTTTTAAATAATCTAATTACAAATTAAAATAAATGTTCAGTAGAAAGTGACGAAATAGCGCCAGCATTTGGAGTATAATAGTTCACATCAAATTGTAATACAAACGTACTAAATTTTACATTCAAATCAGACAACGAAATAGGTATGCAACTTAATTTTATTCAACCACTTTAATTTCATGTTACAAACTAACACTCTCATTATGACATAATTTTTGTGTGAAGAAACTGCTACATTCGGCAACTTGTTAAGTAACTTCGAATGTATCCCAACTTATTATGAGATAAAACTAAGATTTGTAACGTTTCGCACCATGAACATACAAAAAATGTGACTAATGAAGTATGAAAATTTCAAATTTTCCATCAAGCAAAATGATATTTGAAATGAACAAAATCTCATTATATTTTCGTATCAACAGATCAGAAATATCACCGGCATATGTGGCTAAAGCTTATTATACAATAGATGAAAATTGTGTCTATATATATGCTGGACTTTTGCAACCTCCATTCTACTATGAAGAAGGTAACTTAGCTACAAAGTTTGGAGCAATCGGTTGGGTTATAAGTCATGAAATTTTCCATGCTATTAGTATCAAAGGTTAGTAGAATAAATCTATTTTATTTACAACACAATTAAAACTGTTTATCCTAACTAAATATGGTGAATTTCTGTAACGTAAAGAAGCTCAATGCATTTTATTTAGAATTTCATAGAGTTTATTTAATTTTCACTAGAGATAAGCAATCAATTGCAATTTGATTAGCTTTGATCAAAATCTTATCACTTGTTAATAATATTGATTGATCTATGTAAAATCATTTTATCCAACAGATGTTATTGTTGAATTTAATTAAACAACTAGAGAATTACAAAATACCATCACTACTGTGTTTCGATATATCTCTGAAATTAGCACATCAATGAAAGGAGGTCTATGTCATGACACTTTTCTACTTGAGTAGAAAAAGCCAAATAACCGATTGTCACAAATATCAGAATATCCAAATATAGTAACGTGGTGACATCTTGTTGTGATTCAGCATTTTGGCGGACATTTTATTTCATCATATCACACAGTGGTTCCCAGATTAACTTTAACTAGTCAAGTAGCCTTTCCGAAATAATATTAAGTTTGTTCGGCTTCAACTATCAAATGCGTGACAACATCCATGTCGAACTTTATTCACGTCTATGTTGGTTACTTGTAAGTGGGTAAAAACGCTCATTCGTGTTATCAGTAGTTCTTTTTCCACAGAAAAGCAGTCACTATAATTTGAAGATGCATTTAGATTGCGAACACTGCCATGAGAAATCGATCGGTTATTAGTTACTTTATATTATTTGCGACATGTCTAACATCAGAAAGAGTATACTCCTTGTGACTTTCGAAGAAACTCAACTCTAACCACGAGGTGTTATAGCTCTTCATCCAACCCTCCTCATTTATACGTGCGCGGGAACGACAGTAAACCTAGCAGAGCAAGAGGTGAAGTTTTTATTGTTATGTTCTTTCATTCTGATTTATAAAAATGCTGATTGATCATTTAGCAATAATATACTGATTTTCGAGTTTCTATTTCCTTCAAAGTTGTTTATCTATCGTTCATTGTACCTGCAAACTAATAATTAACATGCACTAAAAATGATTACAATTTTGATAACAATAAAACTGTTGGTTTGTGTTGAATCTCAAGGTGTACTGATTGATGCAAAACTATAATAAACGGACATCGTTTCTCTGCTTTATTGTCATCAAGTTCGATACAAAATGAAACTCTCATGTATGCGTGAACAATATCGCTCCTATGCAAATACATCGTACAAAGTAAGTTTATTTATGTGATACCAATTATTGTATATTGTGCCTATTTGATAAAATATATGGAAATCATGAAATTAGAATAGTCCTTCTACATGTCATGCTTATCATTAAGGTAGACAAACGACTACTATGAACAATATGAAATTGTCCCATCAAAATATCATTTTTGAGCAATGAAGTGTTTTTCATTGGAATAATTCTGTTCCACTATATTTTACGAATTTACTGATCATTCCATTAACTGCAATTCTTTTAAATTTAAATAAACTGTTTTTTATGAATACTAGATTAATTGAAAACTAGACTACAAAACTATCACATATCATCCAGTACCATGTTTTTACATGTGGATTCAACATCAAATTGTGAACACAATCCATTTTAGCATTCATCTGAAAATGAATTTCACAAAGTACACATTCATTCAATACTAACCGT
>CALYCR020003351.1:0-40494 GCA_944470395.2 Schistosoma turkestanicum
ACATACGTTTTTTTTATCATCCAACTTATTCTTATGCAATCATCGACGATAGACTCCAGCTCTTTGGATTATTTACACTGAGCTTACAGGAGAATCAGAGGTGATCTGATTATGGCGTAAACCATAATAAACACGCCAAACCATCCCAATTTAGGCATCTTACCGATGCATCACCACCACTCCCCTAGAGGCAACCCACGAAATATTGCGCATCAAGGAGTGAATATTCAGTTTCGTGCATACTTTTTCTCATTGTCAGTCGTCGCAACTTGTAATGCTCTCCCAGCCGAGGTGACCATAGCCCCTTCATTATACTGCTTTAAGTAGAGACTTCACATTCAAATACTCACATACGGACTATAATCTCTCACTTGGACAAGCTGTACATGAGGCATTTCTTGAGACCTTAATCATTGCCATCTCCTCAGATTACTCAACTATTCTTTCTCGACTATTATCTCTGTTTCCACTCCCTAGCATACACTTCGGTCCTCTCTCACAATCCTCACTACCAATTAACAAACTAAATTCACCTATAAAATACTCAGTTCTGAAATTTTATTCATATTATCATTTTAATTTATCCTTATTACCCTTATTACTCTCCACATTGCAACTAACTGATCTCTTTTTTGGTTAGTATCCAGAAACCCTACTGTCCTTATACAAAAGTATTCATTCAAATCCCGAGACATACAAGCTCACAACCAACTGCCAACTGACTAGAATTAGGCAGTAAAGGCGAATAAAGATGTCAATTTGATCTGCTTGTATGGGCTTATGTTTTTGTCTAACCAAAAACAGTTCAAAAAATTTGTCTTTGGCATGTGGAGAGTGCTTTAGCGTGAACTGGTTCTATCAATGTGTAGTAATCAATGTAAATAAGTTATTTACACTTCCTGAAGTCAAACTGTTTCAAGTGTAAAAGATTTCTATAAGTGACTGTTTTTCTATAGAAATTCTGGCTAAAGTTTCCAGAAACTTTGTGAATATCTTTTCATAAAAATCTTTGTATAGCGTATTCCTAAACACTGATGGTATGATTATCTGCAGCTTAAGTAAGAATAAACATATGAATCAAACTTGATTTTGATTGCATGTTTACGAATGGAATGTGTTGTTTCAGATTATGAAGAGATATGCTGACAGAGCTACTGAAGAAACTCAGCTGCCGGAACGTGTATCATACATTATACTGACTGTAATCAAAATAAGTGGATAACCTAAGATAATTAAATAAATCACTCATTATTATTGTTTAAAAACAACGGTTTCAGAGATTATTATTCGTAACAGTACAACCAAATTTTGTAACCAAAGTTAAGCAAACTGAATGTTTTTGTAGCACTGTCATTCAAGTATCACTGCAGTACATTATGTGAGGATAATATATCAAAATTTGTATGGTTCTTAACTTACTATAGAGCATTCTTCGTCCAAATCTTGGAGTTCGATTTGTTCGTCTCTAGAATTTGTTGGAGATGTCTGAAAAAATAGAACAAACCAACAATAATTTCACATAAAACTCAGAATGAAGTTCCAGGATTGACTACTACCAGTTCCAAGTCATACGGTTGAGTAACTTTGGAAATTTCATTAGCGACCTGATCACATCGAAAAACTTGCGAATAAAAAAATAACATAATTCATTGGAACTCTGTTTTGAGAACGAGCATGTCTTCTATTGGAGACGTATTGATTGTTGAGTGTGAGAGAGCGGAAAGTTCTTTCAAGTAGCTTTAGAACTGAGATTAGACAACCTGATTGTACTCGGAATAAGTTAAACTCATCGTAAGCTGTTTGAACAACTAAGGAAAGCTTCGAGCGAGCTGCTGTTATAATACTACCCTGAAGAGGAAAATGATCACATACACACACAAGGAATTTCACGTGAGCTCAAACAGCACTCATAGGTTAAAAAACTGGAGCCACCAGACCCATCAAAATCTACTTTTAAACACAGAAAGACGTTAATAAAATAAACAACACCCAATGCTATGTTTTCAGTGACGAATACAAGCAATATAGTTAGTTCCATTCTAAGTGAGGAGTAAAATTTCTCAGCAATTCACCTGACCATTCTGATTGAAGCCTTATACAATAGTATTTGAACGGACACAACTGGATACGAAGACATCATCAGATGGCGTGAACTGAAAGATGTGAGAGAAGTTTGCAAATCTAAGTGCCTTCCACAAAGTGATTATGAGCACCATATTTGGGCATAAACGGATAGAAAAATCGATAAACTCTTTTCCAAATCACACTAACATTGGACTTAATCCAACAAAGCTGCATGATTTAGAGGTTCAGAAGGACGTGTGAGAAACTCAGCTCACAGTAGAACACATACGTCCATCACAAGCTGAAACGCAAGCAGCATCGGACAACAGGGTCGACGAAATTAAGGCCAGACACATCCACAGCACAAACAGAATACAAAGAAGCCAATGAGCAAGTGAATAGCAGCATCAAAGCTCACAAACGAAAACATATGGAAGATCTGGCAATGGCGCATATAAGGCTGCAAGAAAAGAAACCTTGATACAACAAGTAAGCCCGTTAAATAAATATCATAAACCAGATGGATCAGTGAGAACCACGGAGGCATCATAACGTTAACGACTTATTCATCATAAGTGCGAGCCTGAGAAAAAATTCAAAATCATCTAGAACTCTTTTGATAAATAAAAGTGAAAAACCGCAGTATAATATGGACATTTTGGATGCAACTGAACGGTATGGACTTTGCAGCTAATCCATATCTTCTATACCACACACAACAGCAATCGCAAATGCAGACGTCCAGTAATGCAGTATCCTCATCAGCAGCAAGCGTCAGCATGCATAAGGTAAAAGCAACACACTTCATAACAACTCATCATGCACCTATCAAATCACACTTGATCAAGATATGCGAACACCGATGACAAGAAGTATGGATTTAGTGAAGATGTGAAGGCATCTTTCGGCAAAGCAAATGTAACATTTCTGAAACCATAGAAAATCATGAACTCAAAGCAACTACCAGCAAAACCAATGCAAAGTAAAAATTGTTTCACTGTTTCGGGAGAAAACTTGAAGAATGACAAATGCCATCATGAAGGAGATACTTGCATGTTTTTTAACACTTTTCTTCGCAAAATATTTCGGATCCGTTGTTCCGAAATTCTCTGTAGCAACTTACTAGAATAGAGGAAAGAACTAAACTGCTTCACAAGAGGAGGCCTCATTTGAGATTCTCATGGCGAGAGGAAAAGAGAAAAACCTAAAAACAAATTACGCCAACTAATTAAGACATATCTGAGGAAAATGAACGACAACTGAATAGAACTAGACAGGAGGAAGCTGATCATTGCACTTTAAGCAGAATGTATGATATTCAAGTTGTTTTAGTTTTCTTGTATGTCTACTATGATAATCTGTTTGTAATGTAACCTAAATATAAATCAATGTCAAGTGATGTAAACTGTCCTACTTACGGTTTTGATTTTCGAATACAATTCAAAAACACCGTTCATCATCCATTTTTTATTCGAAAGGACTCCGACAGTTTGTAAATATTCGAAAATCTTCTCTTTTTCCTGTGTTACTGACTTATTAGGCTGTTGTTTATGAAAAAACCGTATAGGAAAAATTTTCATTTCATCACATAACATCAATAATTCAGAAAAGAAATGATGTTTTATGAGTGCGAATAAAAGAATGATTGGAAAAGCTATGTATTCAGATTAAAAAGAGAGCATTTCAGTTGGTGTCATTTATTGCTACTCATACATTTATCGTGATAGCCAGTACCAAAGAGTCTAGTTCCGTTGTTCATGCAGGGCAGCTAATAGATGAACTTCAATAACAGTTTTACAAAAGACTGTTTCTATCTGGATCTCTTCTGCACTTATTGCAGGTCAAAACATTGTCTAAAGGAGGAGAGTAGAAGAAATAAAACTCGCAAAAAAAGCTATCCATGTACTATACTCCATTAGGAGTATGAGATGTGTGGCTTGATCCGCGAGAATAGACTACCTATTCCAGTGCTTTCATTCCTGATAACTGGAGTGTAAAAAAATCTAAATCACAAGTAGAGCAAAGGAATAAAGGGAAACGCATTGTGATTGATCAATGTTCCTTTCCTCATATTGATTAGTAGGTTTAGGTGCCATGGACTGTTAGCGTATCTTCCTTATCATTCACAAGTGAAAAAGTGAGATAACATTAGTTCCAATCAATCCACACGTGACTGTGAGTACGTGACGTATCCACTTATATGAAGAAATGGAGTCAGAAATTAAGGCGTAGTTTAGTAAGCTTCAGCGAGTTCCGTACAATTGAAGATAGACTCGAACTCATGAGATTTGTATTTCAACCACTAAGCCAGAACTATAAACTCTTAAGTCACATCACTTCTATTAACGAAGATGAGAGTTGAGAAACTATGATCACTATCGTCAAACAATCCTACTTCTAATAATTATTTAAACGTAACTGTGAAAACACAGTAAAGTGAATAAAACCTAGCTACTGTTTCACTCAGTAAAATTCGACTTTATTTACATTGTTTTATGTCTGGCAAAACAGAAGTTCTATTATTCCAAAACAAATGATACTTTAAAATTCACTCATTAGTTCAACGAACCATGTTTGAAGGATCACTGATAAATGCGTCAAGCGATCCTGGAGTAATCTGAAAAAAGAAACAAACTCATATTTATTTTTTTTGAGAGAGTTTTAATTCGACATTGTAAAAGTTGTAACAGTAAGTGTAGAATATCTGTTCTATTGTTAAAAATTCCATTTAGTGTATTTGTTTATAATCATATTTGATGTTTGTCAAAAGAAATGTATTCAACTTGGTTGAGTTTGGAAACCTCCGTTATAGAAGAGTTTGATGTATCTCATTCAAATCAGCTGCTCAGTTATTGTGTATGATTAAAGGCATTTTTTGCTATAACTGTATAGGTTTATTTGCTTGTTTTATACAAGTGAGTAAAACTAAGAGATTCTAATTTACAAAACAGAAGAACTGATCTTTTCATTCAAACCATATTACTGATTGACAGACGATAATAGCAACATTAGAAAAATTATTGTTGAAAATTATTTGCGAAAGTCAACTTTGTTTATTTATGAGAATCGAATCGATTAGAAAATGCAAAGATCAGTTATCAGAAAAGAGGAGAATATCATGATGACGAAACCTAATCCACCTATCAAATGAATATCATATTGCTCTCAGTTAAATGTCCATATCTATAGATCCGTGAGCTCAAATACACAGGAATTTTTATCTAGTGGTTGTGAAGGTTTTCCATAGAACCCGTTTGAAACTTTTTCATCCGAACTATATTCTTAAAGCATAAATTCGCATGTTGATAAATAAAATACATACTTCTCGTCAACTTACATAAATGTATGGCTGCTTTAGCGGAGAATCACTTTGAACTACATTCATTGAAAAAAGAGGTGTCTTTCCATTTTGGAGCATCATGCGCAAAACGAATTGAGTGAGATCGCTTTTCCAATCACCAAAAACATTTCTTTCGAACTTCTTATCGTCAGTTGCTGACATGAACCATCCCTTGAAAAGTTCATTTATCAATTCCTCGGCTTTTTTCTTCTTCTCATCCAATGAGACATTCTTTAAATGAGCAGCAGTGCAAGAATCATAGTATTCTTTTGCGATTTTCATATTGTTGTCACTTGCATTTGCCACTTAAAGTGAAAGTATTCAGTAAATTAGGTATGTCAAATGACTACAAAACACAGAAATTTGTTGACTACAGATTTGTATCAAAATGAGTTCATTGTATTTTATAACATGTTATTCGACTATAAATAAATAATCAATTTGACGATTCTCAACTTGACTACTGATCTTAGTTTACCTCATATTTCAATCATTTAAAATCAGTATGTGAAATGGTGATCGAAAAGATTATCATGCAGCTAAGTCATGGAACTTCAAGTAAGCAATTATGTTGTCAGCAATTTTGATTTAGATGTGATATAGTCCAACAAAAACTGAAATTCTATACATGTAAGGTCGCCGGACGTTGGTTTTGTGAGTGATTTATCCAAAACTGAAGGTCGATTCGTACTTGCACTTAACATGCAATGTTAATCTGACAAATGTTCATCATTACATTGTGTTCCATTGGTTTAACAGGCAATTGAATGTACGTCTACCCTGTTGCATAAACCATTTGATTTTGAATGAATATGTACTTAAACTGGTAAATATTAGACATTCATGGTTACATAGTGAAAAAATTTCAACTTCATTCTATTATCAACAAGGCTATGTCAAGCGAAGATTTTATGAAAACAGTATTTTGGTTCATTATATATCATGAAAACTAATTTTGGCTAGATTTGTGCTTGAGATATCACTGTCATTTGTAGCTGAAAGTGAAATACTAAAAACACTATTATTTTAGAAAAGTGACGTTCAATGTTTATTCAGTCAACTTTTGGTGTTGATAAAAGCACAGTGAAAATCGATATTTCAAATTTTAGCATTATATTTTTCTATAATATTTATTCAAATGTCATGTTTCGTTTGAGAAAAAGTTTTCAAAAAGGTTCGATTCCAATCTCAGTCAATTCTTCATGATAAGACGTTACGGCGAGTGTCCAATAACAGTTTCATTTTGATCAAATCTTTTCTCAGACTTACGCAAAATGGTTGAACCAATTATTCGAGACTTGTCGCTAACTACAAATATGCAACCTCATTTCTTTGTTGCTCATCTTATTAAAATCAAAGGTGATAAACGAACATTATTTGTTACTATAAACAAAAAAAAAATTTTTCACAAAGAAAACAACTACACATTAAAATGAAAAAAATATATGCAAGTTTAAGTGAAACTCACGCATATTTAATACAACCTTGTCTGACAAACTGATTGAAACATTTGAACATTTAGTCGGTGTCTGTTTCTCACAGATATATTCTTGAAAGCTATCACAGGCTTTGATGATATCATCTGCCCCATCATCATCAGTGTAATTATCACATAGATCTTCTATGAAAAGAATGAGCATAATCAAAATTCAGATGAGAAACTATAATAAAAACTAATCATGATATTGACTAAACAACGAATCGGGAACAATTCTGAAGATACAAGAATGAAGCAACGTAACATGTGTAAAAACAGAACAAACTGGATAAAAAATAGAACTGGAAAAGTTGGTATAGAAAAGTTGAAAAAGAGTGGAAAATGGAATTGAAATATCGATCAGGAAAACTACACATAAGTAGGCTAAAAAATTGAGAAGAACCACATGTATTTGTTGGCAAGGCAGGGTTGAAGAATTCGTTGTCGTCGGTGGCTAGACTAAGTAGATAGAGGAAATGTGATTTAATTATTTTGTCTGTTTCTAAATAGGTAATAACAATAATACTGTTGTATTCATTTCATCAGGCACAAAACCTTATATTAGTGACTTTCTCTGTGAAGCAGTTACAAACGTGGCTATGTAACGTAATATAGGAAGGCAGTCAGTCGAATTACCTTCAGAGAATTTGAACAAATATGCAGTTATATAAAATGGGTTGAACAAAACCGCACTAAGAGGAATTTTGTTCAAGAATAAGTTGTTCATGCCAGGTAATCTGTTCCGACATAAGCATGAGTGATGACAGCTTTGCATGAACTGATTTCTAGTTTCGATAATAAACGTTTGGTGCAACAGAAATGATAAATAAGAAGTAGGGGACTCCCAAGGAAGAACTGACTTTTCGGCATCCATTAGATTGTTATTCAACCAATAAAGTAGTCAAAATATAAACTGTAATGCAAAACTTTCAGAACATCACTCCACCTACTCACCTGCATCAGTTGTTTGGTCTGTCTTCGTCGTTGCTGGCGTGTCTAGTTTTATAAACGAAGTGTGTATAAATGATGCGAAATTATTAGGAATGTTTAAACAGAGGCGATACAAATATTTCGTCTGGATTTACATCATCAGATACATAGCTTTATATGAGTGACTCTATCTATCAAGCAGTTGCAAACATGGCTGGCTATTTGAAGCCATTTTAAAGTACAAATGAAAAAAAATTTAGTTCGTTGAAATTCACACACAGAAATCAGTCAGTTGAGCCATGCTCAGTGTGAATCTGTACAAAATTTGTAATGATGCAAATGTGTTGATATGTTGAAAAGAATTTCATGACAGTTTACTTACACTGACATAAACACCAAATATCAGTGTGACACATTGAATCGATATCTCAAATCATTTCCTATTCACGGATAAAATCTATGATATCCCTATATATTTAATTTTTATTTAATTTCGAGCATTGGCTCTGTCAGGTTTGTTACTGTCATAGAAGTTTCCAATTTGCAATGAAATATATCGACTGAATAGAAAAATGTTCAAGTAATTTTTACCTATTGATATCGCGTAGATTCTTATGTTATTTAAGACTAGTTAATGCATCATGCATGATACCATCCATAGCATCAATCTATTTCAAGTGTTTAGTTAAAAATCAAAGCCACACTGTCACTGTGATCTTTTATTACATGTATGCGACACCTTCGTACTTTCTTTGATCATCCTTTCAAACGCATCCATTTATAATTCGAAAATATAAGAAGTTTGTGTGATGCGGTTTGTGTTTTTATTTGTCTCGAGATCTGCTGGCTTTTTCTTTTGACACATCACTGATATGTCGATTTGTTTATCCTCGCAAGTAGCATATATGCAGAAATATTTTTCGAACGCGAAAATAATTTTCGACTAGTGCATTGTTTAGTTGAGACAGTAGATCACGTGTTAGCATTTCTCTTTAACAGTAGTTTTATTTCATTCAGTTTGAAATCTTTTCATCATTCAATTCCCTAGGAATACATATGACTTTGAACGAACATTTTGAGCGGAGGCAGGATAACAATTCATTACTTATTTGGGGAGACAAACGAACTACTTCATAAAAAATTCGTTCAAAGCAGTTAAGGTCATAGGATTTCAAGAATACTACTTTCTATTTCTAACGTCATAACAAATAAATTTCAATGAAATCGATACTTCTGAAATTCAGGCGACCACCCGTGTGAGCGATGACAAGTAATATACTTCCAATTAAACAATACATTGTGATCAATATTGATGAATCTTCGAAAATCTCCATAAATCATTCCACCCAAGTTTTGTGCATTCTAAGCATTCGATCAGTGCATAAATCCGTAACCTGAAGCACAAGTACATGTTCTGTGATATATTTGAATGAACAGGTACGTGTGTACTAGATTTTTAACTGAGAAAAACTAAAAAGTGGAAAATCGACTGTTCTGAAATAAAAATAACGAAATACCTTAACGCTGTGATCACTCTTTAGCTTATGAAATATGAAAACGAGAAATAAGAATGCGACATTACCACCTTATGTGATTACCTTGTAGTTGAGATCACTTATTTTAAAAGTAAGACAGTAAGCTTTCAAATTCATCCATTGATAACATGTAGATGATCATAACAAATCAGTAAACTACCATTGTAATGAAATTCAGTCATTTAGAAAAGTCAATCTCATAAATTTATTAACAAAAAATGAAGCATAAATACGTAAATTTTAATATTAATTTTAACGATAAACATACTGCTTGATGGCTTTTTACGGGATTGAACTATCAAAACTGTTCCTATTCCAATAGCACATATCGCACAGATAACAAGCACAGAAATGATTATTTTCTGTTTCTTCAACATCTTGTTAGCACAAAGAACGTTGATAAAATACTTATTAAAGCTGCCTATTTATATATATATATATATATATGAAGTTTTTTTTGTTCATTGCAAAAAAATTTTTGTAAATCAGAATGAAAATAATAAAGCACATTCTATGCGGTCACGATTTCAGACATAATTAGTACCAGTGTCGCATGATCTTTTTCAAAGTAAATTTCAAAATATAATAATGACTTACTTTATTTCATATTATGTTTATCTAAAATAAATCTACACTAAATAACACTGTTTAAATTTAGTAGAGTTTCACTATCGATTTGAAATAAGTTTTGTGAAAGATATCTAACTCAACCTGAAGCCCTTCGTAAGTAACTGCCGGTACCAGGACCGAAAATGTAGTTTAGGTTATGTATGGAATTAGTGACTTATCTCATGGAAGATCAACCAGCTAAAAGAATGCCAAGTTAAAAATGAATCAAATTACTTATGCTTATTCGCAAGAGTTAGTACCTCTTCGAAGTGAAAAGTTATGACGTCTCATGATGAAAGTGTTAGGATATTCAACCAATATCCAAAGACAATTATTGGTCAATTCCTATTGATTAATTCCTACGGGTCAATTTCATGGTTGTCCTAGATATCAGCGTCACGTGCTCCAATGTTGTTTCTTGTTGGTCGTCCTGACTATCAATGTCACTTCAAATGTTGCTTCCTCTTGGTCGTATTAACAGTCAATGTCACAGACTTAGATGCTGTTTCCTATTCGACCTAAATGTATAAATACGCATTATCTGAAGCGTTTTATGACCAGGGCCAAGACTCGGTGGGTATTATGTCGTTTCGCTGGATCCTCGACCCTCGTTCTCGTTTTCCGACTGAGTAAACTCGTTAAAGTTAAAGTATATCAAGTTGACGTGCTTACATGCATACGTAACAGAAAGCCCAGTTCTTTTCGAAAGCACTAGATCAGAGCCTCTCCTGACAACCAAAACAACTATTTATTTATGTACATGTACTGATTTTACAACATGTGAGACCGGAGAAGTCCTTCACGTTTTTCGAGAACTGAAAAAACTACTACTACTTCTTACGCCTGTAACCCTCAATGAAGCGAAGGACGACGACCAGTATAATGCAACCTGCTTTGTCCTAGGCTTCCCTTTCCACTTCTATAAAACTGTTGTTTATTCCTCTCATATATTTCTACATTTCTCGCCATAATATGTTCCTTAGCCCTCTTCTTTCCCTTTTTCCTTAAGGTTTCTGTCTGAGGGCTTGTCTCGTGACGCACTTAGGTGCTCATAGTAGTGCGTGTCCTATCCACTTCCACCGCTTCTTCCTGATTTCCAACTCCACTGAAATCTGGTATGTTCTATCCCACCGTACGTTGTTGCCGATCGTGTCTTACAAACCATTACGAAGTATTTTGCGAAGACAACTGTTAATAAACTCTTAAATCTTCTGTAAGATGCCTTTCGTAGTTCTCCAAGTTTACGCACCATACAGTAGAACTGTCCTGACATTTGTATTGAAAATCCTGATTTTGATTTTGGTTGAAAGTCGTTTGGAGTTCCAGATATTTTTCAACTGTAAAAATGCAGCACTTGCTTTGCCAATCCGTGCGCTCATATCTGCATCGGATACACCATGACTGTTGAAGATGCTGCCCAGATATGTAAAGGTGTCAACGTCCTCCAAGGCATCTCCATCAAGAGTGATTGGTTGGTGCATGTTGTGTTGAATCGGAGAATTTCGCTTTTTCCTCTATGTATGTTGAGACCTACTGCTGCAGAGGCTGCTACTAAACTGGTCATCTTCTCTTGCATTTGTTGTTGAGTGTGCGATAGAAGAGCTAGGTCATCTGCGAAGTCCAGATTGTCCAGCTGCAACCCAACTGTCCACTTGATACCGTGCTTCCCTCCAGATGTCGACGTCTTCATAGTTCATTCGATCATCAGGAGAAAGAGAAAGGTTGAGAGTAAGCAACCTTGCCTGTCACCGGTCTTTATCTCGAAAGAGTCTGTTAGTTGTCCATCGTATACGACTTTGCAGGTGAATCCGTCATAAGAATTCCGTATGATGTTAACTATCTTCTCGGGCACACTGCATTGTTGAAGAACCCTTCACAGAGTTTTCCTATACACGCTATCGAAAGCCTTCTCGTAGTCGATGAAGTTGATGTAGAGTGGTGAATTCCATTCAATTGATTATGACCGGTTTTGAGCGAAGAGTGATGCCTCCGTAGTTCTCACACTTGCTGAGATCGCCTTTCTTTGGTATTTACATTAGGGCATCCTTGTTTGCACTCTGATAGTACTAATTCCTCATAACAAATCTTCTTGAAGAGGATGAGAAATATTTTCAGGGTTGCTTCAACATCTGCTTTCATTTTAGGAGTTCCTTGAAGTGTTCTTCAGTGATGCTGTTTCCTTTGTCTTCGTTGTTCTTCACTGGTCGTTCTGGTTTACGATAGTATCCGGCGAGCTTCTGTGTTGTCTCGTACAACTGTCTCAAGTTTCCGTCTCTTGCAGCCTTTTCCTCCGTCATTGCTAGATCTTCCACATATTGTAGTTTGTCAGCTCGGATGCTCTTCTTTACTTCCCTGTTTTCATCTGTGTATGAAGATTGTGCTCTTGTTCGAGTGACGTTGCTTACTACCTTCCTGTTCCTCCTTTCTTCAACTTTTTCCAGAGTACCAACAGACATCCAATCTTTCTGATAATACTTATTGTGACCCAGAAATTCGTGACATTTTGAAGTGATCGCCTCCTTCATCCCTTTCCAATTGTTATTCGATGTTGCTTCCGCCATATTGAGTGTATTGTGCAAGGCCTGGAACCAATTAAAGAGGGTTGTCTTGAATTCGTTGAGTTTTACAGTATTCCGAAGAAAGGCTGTAATTAACTTGTGTGATGTTGTCTGTCCTGTTGTCCAGTGTTTCTTGAGATTCGGTTTTATTTTGACGACCAGCAAGTGGTGATCTCATGCGATATCATCTCCTCCCTTAGATCTCACAACCTCCATAGTCTTTCTGAAAGTTTTGTTGATACAGATATGGTCAATTTGGTTTCGACTTTTGTGGTCCGGTGAAACCCATGTAGCTTTATGTATGCGTTTGTGTGGGAATAATGAGCCACCGATGACCAGTTTGTTGAAGGCACATAGGTTTACAAATCTCCCACAGTTTTCCTTTCTTTCTCCCAGTCCATGCCATTGCATGATTTCTTCATATCCATCACAACCCTGGTATTCAGGTCTCCCATAAAAATCGTCAAATCCTTTGGTGAGCACCTGTCGACGATTGACTGCAGCTTTTAGTAGAATTGATCTTCAGCGTCGTCATCATATTCAATGATAGTTGCATAGCATTGGATGACGTTCATTGAAATGTCCTCCTTCCTTGTTTTGAAGCATGCTTTATTGATCCTAGGTCCATGAGATTCCGATCCAATCAGTGCTTCTTGTGCATATTTGGACAGCATCAGTGCAGCTCCTCGTGCATGTGAATCATTTTCCTCTTCATGACCAGAGTATAACAGCAGTTCCTCTGAAGCTAGTCTCAGTTTTCCTACCAGTGTCCAATGAGTTTCACAGATGCCGGGCACTTCGAGGTTGTATCTTTTCATTTCTGCCGCAACTTGAAATAGTCTTCCATTCTACTACAAAGTACGACCGTTTCATGTACCCAAAAGAATGGTTGCTCTGGTTATCAGAAGAGGCATCAGCCACGTGACTTCCAAGGGAACTCGGCTTTCATCCCGCGACGCCATGTTTCCTTTTCTAACACCCAGAGCAGAGTTTTAATGTTCAGAACTATTTCTTCTGATTAGCGTTTTTTTGTCAAGTTAGTTTATGGTTGGTATGTGGTCGCCAATACCCTGTCCAGCCTTCCATTTTTATCTGAGCTTGGAACCGGCAGTAGCCCCGAACGTTCCGTTGGCAGAGTTACCGGTGATTTTATGACATCATTATTCGTCCTTCAACGTTTCTGTACAATGTATTTTGCAGTCAACGAACAATGTTCGCAACAACTCACGTTTATTTTGTCATCTGACACTAACTGTGGTGTGGTATAATCGCTTGAGACAGGTTTAGACCAATGTATAATCATGGTCTTAGTCTTTCAAGTTATAATCGGTTTTAGCGGCATCGTATGTATTCTTTATTGCTGCTTTTAGTTTCTCTCTTAAGAATGAACTATTTGATTATCTTCTGACTGATAAACAGACATAAACACTTTGATTTTCAGCGGAATGAGAGAAAGAGAATTTTTTCTGAAATGATTTCTACACCCATTTATGATCTTCTTCATAAAAATGCATGAAATGCTTTTTATTAAAATCAACTCAAACTTCTGTAAATTGTAATTATTGAAACATGTTTCACGACATCCACATTTGCCCATATATATTGATTGATTTATTGAATATAAAAATAAAGTTAAAAAAATCTTTAGTTATAAATATCGGACAAGAATTCTCAGTTTCTATGAATAATATTTCTGCTACTACCGCTACTATTACTACTACAAATCCAACCAGTAGTATTAGTAGTATTAGTTATTGCAGCAAGACAGATTAACAGTCATAATAAGGCTAGAGAATGTATATGTGTAATGTTGTATGGAAACTGACCTGTAAGAACTCATAGACTTTCAAGAGTAGGTCGTTCGTCACTTCAAATGCTTTTCTATACAGAATGGGATATCATCAGTTTCTGTGACAGAATATCCTTAAAAAGCATTTCATGGATTTTTATGAAGAATATTTTTTCAGGCATTATTTTTATGAATTGAATTGCAATTTTATTTGAAATTTCTTCTCATGTTTGTGTAAAACAGAAGTCAGTGTCAGTAGTATTCATGATAAAGTTGTGAAAATTATTGTGTTTCATTGAAATTATGGATCGATCATTGCTTTACTGTAATTATAAACACGAAAGAAGTGGTTATTCGTTTGATGTTAGCATGAGATTCTTTGACAGAAATGCTCATCAACAACTGCGGTTGAGTTGGGTTAGGCATAAACATTGCTGTGGCAATCTAAAGGCTGAGTGTTTTTGAGTTGGTCATTCGTTTCTTTCGCGCTTGCAGAGTAGTGGATACAGTAGTCCTTTTACTGGAATGAAGACATCATCCATTTTATCAGATTTCCTCAAAGCGATACAGTCTAGATCAGTTTGTCATTATTCAAATACCCTCTATCCACTTTAGATGGTATATCAATATCCACACTGAAATAGTCCGATCTATATATAATCGTGCACTAATTAGATTCAATGACTATTTTAAATGTGAATCGCGAATTCTTCAATCTAAACTTTGATTCTCTGTTTCGCAAAACTCGAATCACTCAATAAATTCGTATGTACAGACTGCAAAACAATTAATAATATTATGAACCGACTAATTAGATTCTTTAAAGGATTTCATTCGAGGTTGATTAATTATCAATGTGTAGAATAATTTTTTTTTAAAGCAATGAGAAATGATAACATGTCTGAAATCTATCTGCGTAACAAGATGTCCTGCAAACTTTTGACCAACTTATAATTAGCTGAAAAATTGATTGTCAAAACTGTGAATTTATTTTGTACATCACATATTAAGTGATGGATTAAAACTAGACATCATTGAAACTCCATATAGTTGAAAGCATTTTGTAGTCCTTCACCGCCATATTTTATAGCCTCTTAAAAATTAGTTAAACAAAGATAAGCGATTACCTATCAACAGCTCCAAGTGGTTTTTTCGATGGATATAAAAATTCTGGGTTAAGTAAAATGCAACAAACTGCGAATCAAATCAGTGTTATTTCGGGTATAGATGTTGACGGTGAATCCTATTATCAGGCCTCATTATTTGACGAGTAATCTTGTCACGATGAAAGATATTTAGGTCGTGATGACTTTCCGATATGTGAACTAATCTTTCAAAAAATCATTTTGTGTTGGTAAAGAAAATATATGTCAAATTTTATAATAACAAAATATTTATTTATTATGCTTTTACATTATTGTATTTTGGAGATTATTGTGTGTAATTATGTTTCTGGATCTGTTTGAAAAAATATACATTGAAGCTCGGAAGAATTTGATGGATATTTCTCGACAGTAGGAAATTAATGTTCTGTTATCAGGGTTGAACTCCATCGAGTCATGGCTTAGGTTACATGAAATTCATTTTTAGTTGTACTTGGATATTCATACCGTTAGATTCTCGTTTGCAATTTGGTTTATAGACTCAGCATTCGCTGATTATACTAACTATCTCAGTTTACATAACGTCGAAGGAGGGTTGTAGATCGCCATTGCTGATGAGTACCATTCATGTATGAATTAGACATCCAATATTTCCTGGTCTGTTTTCGTAGTCTAACATTTATCAATTCATTGGTTCAATAAAGTTCAACAATCTCCACAAACCCCCAATGAACGTAAATAGTTGACTCAAAAGAGAAAACCGATCTAATTACTGATAGTTCACTTCCGTTTTGAAGAATCATCATCGCAGAGCAAAAATCCTTGTAAACGTAGTCTTTTTTTTATCTACAGATGATATCACTTATGAATTTGAATGTGGACGGAGATGGCTTGATGATTGCTCTAATGAAAGTTCGGTTCGTTTGAAATTATTTCATTTAACCAGTGACGTGTTCACATATTTGAAATAAAAATTATAGAGTTTTATTCATTGTGTGAAATATTTCGTTGACTGCACATCGTTTTAAAAGTAAAAATGGTGTCGAACTTGACATTTTGATCTTGCCTGTAAACTGGCATGCGGCTTGTAACATGTTCGTCATTTGAGAATGAATAATAATTATTATTATTGTTATTAAGTTTGACAAATTATCAGAGATGCATATGTTTCTAAATGACACTTTGTATATAAGGCAGCACGTCATTTGCATAGAACTCGTCTGTTTAATTTGCTTAATCTTATTTAATTCATAGTCGTGAAAATGTATAGCCCTTACGTAAGAATTGAAAGAGCGTAGCTAACACTTAGGAAACTTCTCATGAAAATGGCATGCATGAGCGATCACAAGCAATTGTCTCTTAGGCTCAGCGATCACGCTCTCAGTTATCTAGGACCGACAATAATCTTCCTTCTTTTTCAGGTTCAACAAGAAACATCGTACACGGTGTGGGGAACCGCGAAGTTAATACCACCCTCAAACCTGTAACGGCACACAAGAACAAATTGGTCAAAATCAAAACCTTCCTACACCCCTTATTATCGCTCTTATCTTCACGAAGAATCTTAATTACATTACTTAATCACACTGCACCTCTAATGCAAACGATGCAAATTCCCGAAACGTAATTATTCGCCTCCTGTGACCACGTTCAAATAACATGCTGGAAATTTTAATGAACCGATATTATGTTAAATAGCGTGAAAAGGATTCGTAAAAACATATTCGAATCCCGCAAAATGGAAGCACGCTGAGTCCCGTAAACGCACGAACATGATCCAAGTAAACACATTGATGTCAATTCAGAGCATCATATAAAACAAGCGGCTTAATCAACAATTCGCGCAACAGAAAGCTCTGTAGCACATATTTCCCAAGTTCGACGATGAGTAAATGCCAATTAATCGTGGGCTAGGAAAATATTCAGCCACGAATTTCATCTGATCAATTTCAGCATTGATTTTACCTAGGAGAAAGTGAAGGTGAAATAATGTAGCGCAGTAATATACTTCTGAAATTTTTTAGTCAGTGTACTCTAATTAAAAATATCTGATAGAATTATTGAATTTTTTCAGAAACCGTGACCTGATATGTTGGCCAAAACTTTTATTCTATCTGATTTAACATAGATAATTATATACTTTTCCAATTAGTGTATAGTGTCATTCAATATTGTTCCAGATGAATTATTTTGAAAATATTTATCCAGTTTCCTTTTGGAACATATCAGGAGACACAATTCCTATCTCTTACTGACAAACATTCATGAAATCTTTCACTTGCACGCTAAATTACTAACGTTTTAGACATTTTTCGCTACTACCACTGAAGTTGGGTCGAATACCCGTTTCTCGGTGCGTTGCGTTCGTCGAACTCACTCGTTTTCTTCAGCTTTGAGTATTGCAAGTGATGCCTTGTGCAGAGACACAGTTTTATGAATGTTTTCAACGAGTGTTCTATTCACGTCGTGCGTGTCTGTCTGGTTTCTTTTTCAATTGGAATATAGTTTATTGATTGCCACGACAGTTTGTTGCTGATATTGTCTGATTAGCAAAGCTAAAGTGTTGTGTCTATAAAACACATATTTATTGGATGCAAACTGAGGCTGGAATTCAGGAACAAGTGTGTAGGTTGTTAAGATTCTCGTCTAGCTCAGTTGAATCCGAGACCAGTAATTTACACAAATGACGCATCTGATGTTCATCTGAAATATAAACTTACATCAGTACATGAACAATACTGGCACTTAGCTATTCCACGAACTATTGTGGAATCGCTCAAATTACCAGGAACAAATAATGATAATCTATTCATCCTGGAAAGATCAGATTTGTTCGTGGGATAACATTTGGTTGCTTCAAAAACACAGAGTGTCTCGTATGCTGGAAGAGTGGCTTCAATTCACTATCAAAATGCACAATTGTGGTTCATGCAGGCTCTCACTGTCTAATGGCACGAGTTGTATTTAGATAAAACTTACAAAATTTTATTCTGTCTGATTTCAGATAGGCAATATAATTGCCTATCAATATTTTATGCGATCAATTTCAGCATTGATTTTACCTAGGAGAAAGTGAAGGTGAAATAATGTAGCGCAGTAATATACTTCTGAAATTTTTTAGTCAGTGTACTCTAATTAAAAAAATCTGATAGATTATTGAATTTTTGTCAGAAACCGTGACCTATATGTTGCCAAAACTTTTATTCTATCTGATTTAACATAGAATAAAAGTTTTGGCCAACATATCAGGTCACGGTTTCTGAAAAAATTCAATAATTCTATCAGATATTTTTAATTAGAGTACACTGACTAAAAAATTTCAGAAGTATATTACTGCGCTACATTATTTCACCTTCACTTTCTCCTAGGTAAAATCAATGCTGAAATTGATCGCATAAAATATTGATAGGCAATTATATTGCCTATCTGAAATCAGACAGAATAAAATTTTGTAAGTTTTATCTAAATACAACTCGTGCCATTAGACAGTGAGAGCCTGCATGAACCACAATTGTGCATTTTGATAGTGAATTGAAGCACTCTTCCAGCATACGAGACACTCTGTGTTTTGAAGCAACCAAATGTTATCCCACGAACAAATCTGATCTTTCCAGGATGAATAGATTATCATTATTTGTTCCTGGTAATTTGAGCGATTCCACAATAGTTCGTGGAATAGCTAAGTGCCAGTATTGTTCATGTACTGATGTAAGTTTATATTTCAGATGAACATCAGATGCGTCATTTGTGTAAATTACTGGTCTCGGATTCAACTGAGCTAGACGAGAATCTTAACAACCTACACACTTGTTCCTGAATTCCAGCCTCAGTTTGCATCCAATAAATATGTGTTTTATAGACACAACACTTTAGCTTTGCTAATCAGACAATATCAGCAACAAACTGTCGTGGCAATCAATAAACTATATTCCAATTGAAAAAGAAACCAGACAGACACGCACGACGTGAATAGAACACTCGTTGAAAACATTCATAAAACTGTGTCTCTGCACAAGGCATCACTTGCAATACTCAAAGCTGAAGAAAACGAGTGAGTTCGACGAACGCAACGCACCGAGAAACGGGATTCGACCCAACTTCAGTGGTAGTAGCGAAAAATGTCTAAAACGTTAGTAATTGAGCGAGCAAGTGAAAGATTTCATGAATGTTTGTCAGTAAGAGATAGGAATTGTGTCTCCTGATATGTTCCAAAAGGAAACTGGATAAATATTTTCAAAATAATTCATCTGGAACAATATTGAATGACACTAACACTAATTGGAAAAGTATATAATTATCTATGTTAAATCAGATAGAATAAAAGTTTTGGCCAACATATCAGGTCACGGTTTCTGAAAAAATTCAATAATTCTATCAGATATTTTTAATTAGAGTACACTGACTAAAAAATGTCAGAAGTATATTACTGCGCTACATTATTTCACCTTCACTTTCTCCTAGGTAAAATCAATGCTGAAATTGATCAGATGAAATTCGTGGCTGAATATTTTCCTAGCCCACGATTAAATGGCATTTACTCATCGTCGAACATGGGAAATATGTGCTACAGAGCTTTCTGTTGCGCGAATTGTTGATTAAGCCGCTTGTTTTATATGATGCTCTGAATTGACATCAATGTGTTTACTTGGATCATGTTCGTGCGTTTACGGGACTCAGCGTGCTTCCATTTTGCGGGATTCGAATATGTTTTTACGAATCCTTTTCACGCTATTTAACATAATATCGGTTCATTAAAATTTCCAGCATGTTATTTGAACGTGGTCACAGGAGGCGAATAATTACGTTTCGGGAATTTGCATCGTTTGCATTAGAGGTGCAGTGTGATTAAGTAATGTAATTAAGATTCTTCGTGAAGATAACAGCGATAATATTGGGTGTCGGAAGCATTTGATTTTGACCAATTTCTTCTTGTGTGCTGTTACATATTTGAAGGCGATAATTACTTCGCGGTTCCCCACACCATGGACGATGTTTCTTGTGGAACCTGAAAAGAAGGAAGATTAATGTCGGTCCAAGATACCTGAGAGCGTGATCGCTGAGCCTAAGAGACAATTGCTTGTGATCGCTCATGCATGCCATTTTCATGAGAAGTTTCCTAAGTGTTAGCTACGCTCTTTCAATTCTTACGTAAGGGCTATACATTTTCACGACTATGAATTAAATAAGATTAAGCAAATTAAACAGACGAGTTCTATGCAAATGACGTGCTGCCTTATATACAAAGTGTCATTTAGAAACATATGCATCTCTGATAATTTTGTCAAACTTAATAACAATAATAATAATTATTATTTATTCTCAAATGACGAACATGTTACAAGCCGCATGCCAGTTTACAGGCAAGATCAAAATGTCAAGTTCGACAACATTTTTACTTTTAAAACGATGTGCAGTCAATGAAATATTTCACACAATGAATAAAACTCTATAATTTTTATTTCAAATATGTGAACACGTCACTGGTTAAATGAAATCATTTCGAACGAACTGAACTTTCAATACAACAACCACCAAGTCATCTCAGTTCACATTCAATTTCATAAGCGATATTATCTGTAGATAAACAAAGACCATGTTTACAAGGATTATTGCTATGCGGTGATAATTCTTTAAAACGGAAATGAAGTGTCAATAATCAAATCGCTTATCTCTTTTGAGTCAACTATTTACATTCATTAGAGAGTTGTAGAGATTGTTGAACTTCACCAAAAAATGAATCGATAAATGTTAGACTACAACAGCAGATCAGGAGATATCGCATGGCTAATTCATACATGAATGGGACTCATCAGCAGTAAAGATCTACAACCCTCCTTCGACGTTATGGAATGTGATAGAGTTGGTCTAACTAGCAAATGCCAGGTCAATAGACCAAATTGCGAACAAGAATCTGACGGTATGAATGTCCAAGTTCAACCAAAAATTAATTTCATGTAACCTAAGCCATGATCGATGGAGTTCAACCCTGATAACAGAACATTAATTTCCTACTGTCGAGAAATATCCATCAAATTCTTCCGAGCTTCAATGTATATTTTTTCAAACAGATCCAGAAACATAATTACACACAATAATCTCCAAAATACAATAATGTAAAAGCATAATAAATAAATATTTTGTTATTATAAAATTTGACATATATTTTCTTTACCAACACAAAATGATTTTTTGAAAGATTAGTTCACATATCGGAAAGTCATCACGACCTAAATATCTTTCATCGTGACAAGATTACTCGTCAAATAATGAGGCCTGATAATAGGATTCACCGTCAACATCTATACCCGAAATAACACTGATTTGATTCGCAGTTTGTTGCATTTTACTTAACCCAGAATTTTTATATCCATCGAAAAAACCACTTGGAGCTGTTGATAGGTAATCGCTTATCTTTGTTTAACTAATTTTTAAGAGGCTATAAAATATGGCGGTGAAGGACTACAAAATGCTTTCAACTATATGGAGTTTCAATGATGTCTAGTTTTAATCCATCACTTAATATGTGATGTACAAAATAAATTCACAGTTTTGACAATCAATTTTTCAGCTAATTATAAGTTGGTCAAAAGTTTGCAGGACATCTTGTTACGCAGATAGATTTCAGACATGTTATCATTTCTCATTGCTTTAAAAAAAAATTATTCTACACATTGATAATTAATCAACCTCGAATGAAATCCTTTAAAGAATCTAATTAGTCGGTTCATAATATTATTAATTGTTTTGCAGTCTGTACATACGAATTTATTGAGTGATTCGAGTTTTGCGAAACAGAGAATCAAAGTTTAGATTGAAGAATTCGCGATTCACATTTAAAATAGTCATTGAATCTAATTAGTGCACGATTATATATAGATCGGACTATTTCAGTGTGGATATTGATATACCATCTAAAGTGGATAGAGGTTATTTGAAAAATGACAAACTGATCTAGACTGTATCGCTTTGAGGAAATCTGATAAAATGGATGATGTCTTCATTCCAGTAAAAGGACTACTGTATCCACTACTCTGCAAGCGCGAAAGAAACGAATGACCAACTCAAAAACACTCAGCCTTTAGATTGCCACAGCAATGTTTATGCCTAACCCAACTCAACCGCAGTTGTTGATGAGCATTTCTGTCAAAGAATCTCATGCTAACATCAAACGAATAACCACTTCTTTCGTGTTTATAATTACAGTAAAGCAATGATCGATCCATAATTTCAATGAAACACAATAATTTTCACAACTTTATCATGAATACTACTGACACTGACTTCTGTTTTACACAAACATGAGAAGAAATTTCAAATAAAATTGCAATTCAATTCATAAAAATAATGCCTGAAAAATATTCTTCATAAAAATCCATGAAATGCTTTTTAAGGATATTCTGTCACAGAAACTGATGATATCCCATTCTGTATAGAAAAGCATTTGAAGTGACGAACGACCTACTCTTGAAAGTCTATGAGTTCTTACAGGTCAGTTTCCATACAACATTACACATATACATTCTCTAGCCGTATTATGACTGTTAATCTGTCTTGCTGCAATAACTAATACTACTAATACTACTGGTTGGATTTGTAGTAGTAATAGTAGCGGTAGTAGCAGAAATATTATTCATAGAAACTGAGAATTCTTGTCCGATATTTATAACTAAAGATTTTTTTAACTTTATTTTTATATTCAATAAATCAATCAATATATATGGGCAAATGTGGATGTCGTGAAACATGTTTCAATAATTACAATTTACAGAAGTTTGAGTTGATTTTAATAAAAAAGCATTTCATGCATTTTTATGAAGAAGATCATAAATGGGTGTAGAAATCATTTCAGAAAAAATTCTCTTTCTCTCATTCCGCTGAAAATCAAAGTGTTTATGTCTGTTTATCAGTCAGAAGATAATCAAATAGTTCATTCTTAAGAGAGAAACTAAAAGCAGCAATAAAGAATACATACGATGCCGCTAAAACCGATTATAACTTGAAAGACTAAGACCATGATTATACATTGGTCTAAACCTGTCTCAAGCGATTATACCACACCACAGTTAGTGTCAGATGACAAAATAAACGTGAGTTGTTGCGAACATTGTTCGTTGACTGCAAAATACATTGTACAGAAACGTTGAAGGACGAATAATGATGTCATAAAATCACCGGTAACTCTGCCAACGGAACGTTCGGGGCTACTGCGGGTTCCAAGCTCAGATAAAAATGGAAGGCTGGACAGGGTATTGGCGACCACATACCAACCATAAACTAACTTGACAAAAAAACGCTAATCAGAAGAAATAGTTCTGAACATTAAAACTCTGCTCTGGGTGTTAGAAAAGGAAACATGGCGTCGCGGGATGAAAGCCGAGTTCCCTTGGAAGTCACGTGGCTGATGCCTCTTCTGATAACCAGAGCAACCATTCTTTTGGGTACATGAAACGGTCGTACTTTGTAGTAGAATGGAAGACTATTTCAAGTTGCGGCAGAAATGAAAAGATACAACCTCGAAGTGCCCGGCATCTGT
The DNA here is from genome assembly GCA_944470395.2 of Schistosoma turkestanicum. NCBI lineage: Eukaryota > Metazoa > Platyhelminthes > Trematoda > Strigeidida > Schistosomatidae > Schistosoma > Schistosoma turkestanicum. The sequence continues at coordinate 23,939 of CALYCR020003351.1, forward strand.
GAAACTCATTGGACACTGGTAGGAAAACTGAGACTAGCTTCAGAGGAACTGCTGTTATACTCTGGTCATGAAGAGGAAAATGATTCACATGCACGAGGAGCTGCACTGATGCTGTCCAAATATGCACAAGAAGCACTGATTGGATCGGAATCTCATGGACCTAGGATCAATAAAGCATGCTTCAAAACAAGGAAGGAGGACATTTCAATGAACGTCATCCAATGCTATGCAACTATCATTGAATATGATGACGACGCTGAAGATCAATTGTACTAAAAGCTGCAGTCAATCGTCGACAGGTGCTCACCAAAGGATTTGACGATTTTTATGGGAGACCTGAATACCAGGGTTGTGATGGATATGAAGAAATCATGCAATGGCATGGACTGGGAGAAAGAAAGGAAAACTGTGGGAGATTTGTAAACCTATGTGCCTTCAACAAACTGGTCATCGGTGGCTCATTATTCCCACACAAACGCATACATAAAGCTACATGGGTTTCACCGGACCACAAAAGTCGAAACCAAATTGACCATATCTGTATCAACAAAACTTTCAGAAAGACTATGGAGGTTGTGAGATCTAAGGGAGGAGATGATATCGCATGAGATCACCACTTGCTGGTCGTCAAAATAAAACCGAATCTCAAGAAACACTGGACAACAGGACAGACAACATCACACAAGTTAATTACAGCCTTTCTTCGGAATACTGTAAAACTCAACGAATTCAAGACAACCCTCTTTAATTGGTTCCAGGCCTTGCACAATACACTCAATATGGCGGAAGCAACATCGAATAACAATTGGAAAGGGATGAAGGAGGCGATCACTTCAAAATGTCACGAATTTCTGGGTCACAATAAGTATTATCAGAAAGATTGGATGTCTGTTGGTACTCTGGAAAAAGTTGAAGAAAGGAGGAACAGGAAGGTAGTAAGCAACGTCACTCGAACAAGAGCACAATCTTCATACACAGATGAAAACAGGGAAGTAAAGAAGAGCATCCGAGCTGACAAACTACAATATGTGGAAGATCTAGCAATGACGGAGGAAAAGGCTGCAAGAGACGGAAACTTGAGACAGTTGTACGAGACAACACAGAAGCTCGCCGGATACTATCGTAAACCAGAACGACCAGTGAAGAACAACGAAGACAAAGGAAACAGCATCACTGAAGAACACTTCAAGGAACTCCTAAAATGAAAGCAGATGTTGAAGCAACCCTGAAAATATTTCTCATCCTCTTCAAGAAGATTTGTTATGAGGAATTAGTACTATCAGAGTGCAAACAAGGATGCCCTAATGTAAATACCAAAGAAAGGCGATCTCAGCAAGTGTGAGAACTACGGAGGCATCACTCTTCGCTCAAAACCGGTCATAATCAATTGAATGGAATTCACCACTCTACATCAACTTCATCGACTACGAGAAGGCTTTCGATAGCGTGTATAGGAAAACTCTGTGAAGGGTTCTTCAACAATGCAGTGTGCCCGAGAAGATAGTTAACATCATACGGAATTCTTATGACGGATTCACCTGCAAAGTCGTATACGATGGACAACTAACAGACTCTTTCGAGATAAAGACCGGTGACAGGCAAGGTTGCTTACTCTCAACCTTTCTCTTTCTCCTGATGATCGAATGAACTATGAAGACGTCGACATCTGGAGGGAAGCACGGTATCAAGTGGACAGTTGGGTTGCAGCTGGACAATCTGGACTTCGCAGATGACCTAGCTCTTCTATCGCACACTCAACAACAAATGCAAGAGAAGATGACCAGTTTAGTAGCAGCCTCTGCAGCAGTAGGTCTCAACATACATAGAGGAAAAAGCGAAATTCTCCGATTCAACACAACATGCACCAACCAATCACTCTTGATGGAGATGCCTTGGAGGACGTTGACACCTTTACATATCTGGGCAGCATCTTCAACAGTCATGGTGTATCCGATGCAGATATGAGCGCACGGATTGGCAAAGCAAGTGCTGCATTTTTACAGTTGAAAAATATCTGGAACTCCAAACGACTTTCAACCAAAATCAAAATCAGGATTTTCAATACAAATGTCAGGACAGTTCTACTGTATGGTGCGTAAACTTGGAGAACTACGAAAGGCATCTTACAGAAGATTTAAGAGTTTATTAACAGTTGTCTTCGCAAAATACTTCGTAATGGTTTGTAAGACACGATCGGCAACAACGTACGGTGGGATAGAACATACCAGATTTCAGTGGAGTTGGAAATCAGGAAGAAGCGGTGGAAGTGGATAGGACACGCACTACTATGAGCACCTAAGTGCGTCACGAGACAAGCCCTCAGACAGAAACCTTAAGGAAAAAGGGAAAGAAGAGGGCTAAGGAACATATTATGGCGAGAAATGTAGAAATATATGAGAGGAATAAACAACAGTTTTATAGAAGTGGAAAGGGAAGCCTAGGACAAAGCAGGTTGCATTATACTGGTCGTCGTCCTTCGCTTCATTGAGGGTTACAGGCGTAAGAAGTAGTAGTAGTTTTTTCAGTTCTCGAAAAACGTGAAGGACTTCTCCGGTCTCACATGTTGTAAAATCAGTACATGTACATAAATAAATAGTTGTTTTGGTTGTCAGGAGAGGCTCTGATCTAGTGCTTTCGAAAAGAACTGGGCTTTCTGTTACGTATGCATGTAAGCACGTCAACTTGATATACTTTAACTTTAACGAGTTTACTCAGTCGGAAAACGAGAACGAGGGTCGAGGATCCAGCGAAACGACATAATACCCACCGAGTCTTGGCCCTGGTCATAAAACGCTTCAGATAATGCGTATTTATACATTTAGGTCGAATAGGAAACAGCATCTAAGTCTGTGACATTGACTGTTAATACGACCAAGAGGAAGCAACATTTGAAGTGACATTGATAGTCAGGACGACCAACAAGAAACAACATTGGAGCACGTGACGCTGATATCTAGGACAACCATGAAATTGACCCGTAGGAATTAATCAATAGGAATTGACCAATAATTGTCTTTGGATATTGGTTGAATATCCTAACACTTTCATCATGAGACGTCATAACTTTTCACTTCGAAGAGGTACTAACTCTTGCGAATAAGCATAAGTAATTTGATTCATTTTTAACTTGGCATTCTTTTAGCTGGTTGATCTTCCATGAGATAAGTCACTAATTCCATACATAACCTAAACTACATTTTCGGTCCTGGTACCGGCAGTTACTTACGAAGGGCTTCAGGTTGAGTTAGATATCTTTCACAAAACTTATTTCAAATCGATAGTGAAACTCTACTAAATTTAAACAGTGTTATTTAGTGTAGATTTATTTTAGATAAACATAATATGAAATAAAGTAAGTCATTATTATATTTTGAAATTTACTTTGAAAAAGATCATGCGACACTGGTACTAATTATGTCTGAAATCGTGACCGCATAGAATGTGCTTTATTATTTTCATTCTGATTTACAAAAATTTTTTTGCAATGAACAAAAAAAACTTCATATATATATATATATATAAATAGGCAGCTTTAATAAGTATTTTATCAACGTTCTTTGTGCTAACAAGATGTTGAAGAAACAGAAAATAATCATTTCTGTGCTTGTTATCTGTGCGATATGTGCTATTGGAATAGGAACAGTTTTGATAGTTCAATCCCGTAAAAAGCCATCAAGCAGTATGTTTATCGTTAAAATTAATATTAAAATTTACGTATTTATGCTTCATTTTTTGTTAATAAATTTATGAGATTGACTTTTCTAAATGACTGAATTTCATTACAATGGTAGTTTACTGATTTGTTATGATCATCTACATGTTATCAATGGATGAATTTGAAAGCTTACTGTCTTACTTTTAAAATAAGTGATCTCAACTACAAGGTAATCACATAAGGTGGTAATGTCACATTCTTATTTCTCGTTTTCATATTTCATAAGCTAAAGAGTGATCACAGCGTTAAGGTATTTCGTTATTTTTATTTCAGAACAGTCGATTTTCCACTTTTTAGTTTTTCTCAGTTAAAAATCTAGTACACACGTACCTGTTCATTCAAATATATCACAGAACATGTACTTGTGCTTCAGGTTACGGATTTATGCACTGATCGAATGCTTAGAATGCACAAAACTTGGGTGGAATGATTTATGGAGATTTTCGAAGATTCATCAATATTGATCACAATGTATTGTTTAATTGGAAGTATATTACTTGTCATCGCTCACACGGGTGGTCGCCTGAATTTCAGAAGTATCGATTTCATTGAAATTTATTTGTTATGACGTTAGAAATAGAAAGTAGTATTCTTGAAATCCTATGACCTTAACTGCTTTGAACGAATTTTTTATGAAGTAGTTCGTTTGTCTCCCCAAATAAGTAATGAATTGTTATCCTGCCTCCGCTCAAAATGTTCGTTCAAAGTCATATGTATTCCTAGGGAATTGAATGATGAAAAGATTTCAAACTGAATGAAATAAAACTACTGTTAAAGAGAAATGCTAACACGTGATCTACTGTCTCAACTAAACAATGCACTAGTCGAAAATTATTTTCGCGTTCGAAAAATATTTCTGCATATATGCTACTTGCGAGGATAAACAAATCGACATATCAGTGATGTGTCAAAAGAAAAAGCCAGCAGATCTCGAGACAAATAAAAACACAAACCGCATCACACAAACTTCTTATATTTTCGAATTATAAATGGATGCGTTTGAAAGGATGATCAAAGAAAGTACGAAGGTGTCGCATACATGTAATAAAAGATCACAGTGACAGTGTGGCTTTGATTTTTAACTAAACACTTGAAATAGATTGATGCTATGGATGGTATCATGCATGATGCATTAACTAGTCTTAAATAACATAAGAATCTACGCGATATCAATAGGTAAAAATTACTTGAACATTTTTCTATTCAGTCGATATATTTCATTGCAAATTGGAAACTTCTATGACAGTAACAAACCTGACAGAGCCAATGCTCGAAATTAAATAAAAATTAAATATATAGGGATATCATAGATTTTATCCGTGAATAGGAAATGATTTGAGATATCGATTCAATGTGTCACACTGATATTTGGTGTTTATGTCAGTGTAAGTAAACTGTCATGAAATTCTTTTCAACATATCAACACATTTGCATCATTACAAATTTTGTACAGATTCACACTGAGCATGGCTCAACTGACTGATTTCTGTGTGTGAATTTCAACGAACTAAATTTTTTTTCATTTGTACTTTAAAATGGCTTCAAATAGCCAGCCATGTTTGCAACTGCTTGATAGATAGAGTCACTCATATAAAGCTATGTATCTGATGATGTAAATCCAGACGAAATATTTGTATCGCCTCTGTTTAAACATTCCTAATAATTTCGCATCATTTATACACACTTCGTTTATAAAACTAGACACGCCAGCAACGACGAAGACAGACCAAACAACTGATGCAGGTGAGTAGGTGGAGTGATGTTCTGAAAGTTTTGCATTACAGTTTATATCTTGACTACTTTATTGGTTGAATAACAATCTAATGGATGCCGAAAAGTCAGTTCTTCCTTGGGAGTCCCCTACTTCTTATTTATCATTTCTGTTGCACCAAACGTTTAGTATCGAAACTAGAAATCAGTTCATGCAAAGCTGTCATCACTCATGCTTATGTCGGAACAGATTACCTGGCATGAACAACTTATTCTTGCAACAAATTCCTCTTAGTGCGGTTTTGTTCAACCATTTTTATATAACTGCATATTTGTTCAAATTCTCTGAAGGTAATTCGACTGACTGCCTTCCTATATTACGTTACATAGCCACGTTTGTAACTGCTTCACAGAGAAAGTCACTAATATAAGGTTTGGTGCCTGATGAAATGAATACAACAGTATTATTGTTATTACCTATTTAGAAACAGACAAAATAATTAAATCACATTTCCTCTATCTACTTAGTCTAGCCACCGACGACAACGAATTCTTCAACCCTGCCTTGCCAACAAATACATGTGGTTCTTCTCAATTTTTTAGCCTACTTATGTGTAGTTTTCCTGATCGATATTTCAATTCCATTTTCCACTCTTTTCAAACTTTTCTATACCAACTTTTCCAGTTCTATTTTTGATCCAGTTTGTTCTGTTTTTACACATGTTACGGTGTTTCATTCTTGTATCTTCAGAATTGTGCCCGATTCGTTGTTTAGTCAATATCATGATTAGTTTTTTTTATAGTTCCTCATCTGAATTTTGATTATGCTCAGTCTTTTCATAGAAGTTCTATGTGATAATTACACTGATGATGATGGGCAGACGATATCCTCAAAGCCTGTGATAGCTTTCAAGTATATATCTGTGAGAAACAGACACCGACTAAATGTTCAAAGGTTTCAATCAGTTTGTCAGACAAGGTTGTATTAAATATGCGGGAGTTTCACTTAAACCTGCATATATTTTTTTAATTTTAATGTGTAGTTGTTTCTTTTTTGAAAAAATTTTTTTTTTTGTTATAGTAACAAATAATGTTCGTTTATCACCTTTGATTTTAATAAGATGAGCAACAAAGAAATGAGGTTGCATATTTGTAGTTAGCGACAAGTCTCGAATAATTGGTTCAACCATTTTGCGTAAGTCTGAGAAAAGATTTGATCAAAATGAAACTGTTATTGGACACTCGCCGTAAAGTCTTATCATGAAGAATTGACTGAGATTGGAATCGAACCTTTTTGAAAACTTTTTCTCAAACGAAACATGACATTTGAATAAATATTATAGAAAAATATAATGCTAAAATTTGAAATATCGATTTTCACTGTGCGTTTATCAACACCAAAAGTTGACTGAATAAACATTGAACGTCACTTTTCTAAAATAAGTGTTTTTTTAGTATTTCACTTTCAGCTACAAATGACAGTGATATCTCAAGCACAAATCTAGCCAAAATTAGTTTTCATGATATATAATGAACCAAAATACTGTTTTCATAAAATCTTCGCTTGACATAGCCTTGTTGATAATAGAATGAAGTTGAAATTTTTTCACTATGTAACCATGAATGTCTAATATTTACCAGTTTAAGTACATATTCATTCAAAATCAAATGGTTTATGCAACAGGGTAGACGTACATTCAATTGCCTGTTAAACCAATGGAACACAATGTAATGATGAACATTTGTCAGATTAAACATGCATGTTAAGTGCAAGTACGAATCGACCTTCAGTTTTGGATAAATCACTCACAAAACCAACGTCGGCCGACCTTACATGTATAGAATTTCAGTTTTTGTTGGACTATATCACATCTAAATCAAAATTGCTGACAACATAATTGCTTACTTGAAGTTCCATGACCTAGCTGCATGATAATCTTTTCGATCACCATTTCACATACTGATTTTAAATGATTGAAATATGAGGTAAACTAAGATCAGTAGTCAAGTTGAGAATCGTCAAATTGATTATTTATTTATAGTCGAATAACATGTTATAAAATACAATGAACTCATTTTGATACAAATCTGTAGTCAACAAATTTCTGTGTTTTGTAGTCATTTGACATACCTAATTTACTGAATACTTTCACTTTAAGTGGCAAATGCAAGTGACAACAATATGAAAATCGCAAAAGAATACTATGATCCTTGCACTGCTGCTCATTTAAAGAATGTCTCATTGGATGAGAAGAAGAAAAAAGCCGAGGAATTGATAAATGAACTTTTCAAGGGATGGTTCATGTCAGCAACTGACGATAAGAAGTTCGAAAGAAATGTTTTTGGTGATTGGAAAAGCGATCTCACTCAATTCGTTTTTGCGCATGATGCTCCAAAATGGAAAGACACCTTTTTTTTCAATGAATGTAGTTCAAAGTGATTCTCCGCTAAAGCAGCCATACATTTATGTATGTTGACGAGCAGTATGTATTTTATTTATAAACATGCGAATTTTATGCTTTAAGAATATAGTTCGGATGAAAAAGTTTCAAACGGGTTCTATGGAAAACCTTCACAACCACTAGATAAAAATTCCTGTGTATTTGAGCTCACGGATCTATAGATATGGACATTTAACTGAGAGCAATATGATATTCATTTGATAGGTGGATTAGGTTTCGTCATCATGATATTCTCCTCTTTTCTGATAACTGATCTTTGCATTTTCTAATCGATTCGATTCTCATAAATAAACAAAGTTGACTTTCGCAAATAATTTTCAACAATAATTTTTCTAATGTTGCTATTATCGTCTGTCAATCAGTAATATGGTTTGAATGAAAAGATCAGTTCTTCTGTTTTGTAAATTAGAATCTCTTAGTTTTACTCACTTGTATAAAACAAGCAAATAAACCTATACAGTTATAGCAAAAAATGCCTTTAATCATACACAATAACTGAGCAGCTGATTTGAATGAGATACATCAAACTCTTCTATAACGGAGGTTTCCAAACTCAACCAAGTTGAATACATTTCTTTTGACAAACATCAAATATGATTATAAACAAATACACTAAATGGAATTTTTAACAATAGAACAGATATTCTACACTTACTGTTACAACTTTTACAATGTCGAATTAAAACTCTCTCAAAAAAAATAAATATGAGTTTGTTTCTTTTTTCAGATTACTCCAGGATCGCTTGACGCATTTATCAGTGATCCTTCAAACATGGTTCGTTGAACTAATGAGTGAATTTTAAAGTATCATTTGTTTTGGAATAATAGAACTTCTGTTTTGCCAGACATAAAACAATGTAAATAAAGTCGAATTTTACTGAGTTAAACAGTAGCTAGGTTTTATTCACTTTACTGTGTTTTCACAGTTACGTTTAAATAATTATTAGAAGTAGGATTGTTTGACGATAGTGATCATAGTTTCTCAACTCTCATCTTCGTTAATAGAAGTGATGTGACTTAAGAGTTTATAGTTCTGGCTTAGTGGTTGAAATACAAATCTCATGAGTTCGAGTCTATCTTCAATTGTACGGAACTCGCTGAAGCTTACTAAACTACGCCTTAATTTCTGACTCCATTTCTTCATATAAGTGGATACGTCACGTACTCACAGTCACGTGTGGATTGATTGGAACTAATGTTATCTCACTTTTTCACTTGTGAATGATAAGGAAGATACGCTAACAGTCCATGGCACCTAAACCTACTAATCAATATGAGGAAAGGAACATTGATCAATCACAATGCGTTTCCCTTTATTCCTTTGCTCTACTTGTGATTTAGATTTTTTTACACTCCAGTTATCAGGAATGAAAGCACTGGAATAGGTAGTCTATTCTCGCGGATCAAGCCACACATCTCATACTCCTAATGGAGTATAGTACATGGATAGCTTTTTTTGCGAGTTTTATTTCTTCTACTCTCCTCCTTTAGACAATGTTTTGACCTGCAATAAGTGCAGAAGAGATCCAGATAGAAACAGTCTTTTGTAAAACTGTTATTGAAGTTCATCTATTAGCTGCCCTGCATGAACAACGGAACTAGACTCTTTGGTACTGGCTATCACGATAAATGTATGAGTAGCAATAAATGACACCAACTGAAATGCTCTCTTTTTAATCTGAATACATAGCTTTTCCAATCATTCTTTTATTCGCACTCATAAAACATCATTTCTTTTCTGAATTATTGATGTTATGTGATGAAATGAAAATTTTTCCTATACGGTTTTTTCATAAACAACAGCCTAATAAGTCAGTAACACAGGAAAAAGAGAAGATTTTCGAATATTTACAAACTGTCGGAGTCCTTTCGAATAAAAAATGGATGATGAACGGTGTTTTTGAATTGTATTCGAAAATCAAAACCGTAAGTAGGACAGTTTACATCACTTGACATTGATTTATATTTAGGTTACATTACAAACAGATTATCATAGTAGACATACAAGAAAACTAAAACAACTTGAATATCATACATTCTGCTTAAAGTGCAATGATCAGCTTCCTCCTGTCTAGTTCTATTCAGTTGTCGTTCATTTTCCTCAGATATGTCTTAATTAGTTGGCGTAATTTGTTTTTAGGTTTTTCTCTTTTCCTCTCGCCATGAGAATCTCAAATGAGGCCTCCTCTTGTGAAGCAGTTTAGTTCTTTCCTCTATTCTAGTAAGTTGCTACAGAGAATTTCGGAACAACGGATCCGAAATATTTTGCGAAGAAAAGTGTTAAAAAACATGCAAGTATCTCCTTCATGATGGCATTTGTCATTCTTCAAGTTTTCTCCCGAAACAGTGAAACAATTTTTACTTTGCATTGGTTTTGCTGGTAGTTGCTTTGAGTTCATGATTTTCTATGGTTTCAGAAATGTTACATTTGCTTTGCCGAAAGATGCCTTCACATCTTCACTAAATCCATACTTCTTGTCATCGGTGTTCGCATATCTTGATCAAGTGTGATTTGATAGGTGCATGATGAGTTGTTATGAAGTGTGTTGCTTTTACCTTATGCATGCTGACGCTTGCTGCTGATGAGGATACTGCATTACTGGACGTCTGCATTTGCGATTGCTGTTGTGTGTGGTATAGAAGATATGGATTAGCTGCAAAGTCCATACCGTTCAGTTGCATCCAAAATGTCCATATTATACTGCGGTTTTTCACTTTTATTTATCAAAAGAGTTCTAGATGATTTTGAATTTTTTCTCAGGCTCGCACTTATGATGAATAAGTCGTTAACGTTATGATGCCTCCGTGGTTCTCACTGATCCATCTGGTTTATGATATTTATTTAACGGGCTTACTTGTTGTATCAAGGTTTCTTTTCTTGCAGCCTTATATGCGCCATTGCCAGATCTTCCATATGTTTTCGTTTGTGAGCTTTGATGCTGCTATTCACTTGCTCATTGGCTTCTTTGTATTCTGTTTGTGCTGTGGATGTGTCTGGCCTTAATTTCGTCGACCCTGTTGTCCGATGCTGCTTGCGTTTCAGCTTGTGATGGACGTATGTGTTCTACTGTGAGCTGAGTTTCTCACACGTCCTTCTGAACCTCTAAATGATGCAGCTTTGTTGGATTAAGTCCAATGTAGTGTGATTTGGAAAAGAGTTTATCGATTTTTCTATCCGTTTATGCCCAAATATGGTGCTCATAATCACTTTGTGGAAGGCACTTAGATTTGCAAACTTCTCTCACATCTTTCAGTTCACGCCATCTGATGATGTCTTCGTATCCAGTTGTGTCCGTTCAAATACTATTGTATAAGGCTTCAATCAGAATGGTCAGGTGAATTGCTGAGAAATTTTACTCCTCACTTAGAATGGAACTAACTATATTGCTTGTATTCGTCACTGAAAACATAGCATTGGGTGTTGTTTATTTTATTAACGTCTTTCTGTGTTTAAAAGTAGATTTTGATGGGTCTGGTGGCTCCAGTTTTTTAACCTATGAGTGCTGTTTGAGCTCACGTGAAATTCCTTGTGTGTGTATGGATCATTTTCCTCTTCAGGGTAGTATTATAACAGCAGCTCGCTCGAAGCTTTCCTTAGTTGTTCAAACAGCTTACGATGAGTTTAACTTATTCCGAGTACAATCAGGTTGTCTAATCTCAGTTCTAAAGCTACTTGAAAGAACTTTCCGCTCTCTCACACTCAACAATCAATACGTCTCCAATAGAAGACATGCTCGTTCTCAAAACAGAGTTCCAATGAATTATGTTATTTTTTTATTCGCAAGTTTTTCGATGTGATCAGGTCGCTAATGAAATTTCCAAAGTTACTCAACCGTATGACTTGGAACTGGTAGTAGTCAATCCTGGAACTTCATTCTGAGTTTTATGTGAAATTATTGTTGGTTTGTTCTATTTTTTCAGACATCTCCAACAAATTCTAGAGACGAACAAATCGAACTCCAAGATTTGGACGAAGAATGCTCTATAGTAAGTTAAGAACCATACAAATTTTGATATATTATCCTCACATAATGTACTGCAGTGATACTTGAATGACAGTGCTACAAAACATTCAGTTTGCTTAACTTTGGTTACAAATTTGGTTGTACTGTTACGAATAATAATCTCTGAAACCGTTGTTTTTAAACAATAATAATGAGTGATTTATTTAATTATCTTAGGTTATCCACTTATTTTGATTACAGTCAGTATAATGTATGATACACGTTCCGGCAGCTGAGTTTCTTCAGTAGCTCTGTCAGCATATCTCTTCATAATCTGAAACAACACATTCCATTCGAAATGCAATCAAATCAATTTGATTCATGTTTATTCTTACTAAGCTGCAGATAATCATACCATCATTTTTAGGAATACGCTATCAAAGATTTTTATGGTGAAGCTCTTTGAAAAGATATTCACAAAGTTTCTGGAAACTTTAGCCAGAATTTCTATAGAAAAACAGTCACTTATAAAAATCTTTTACACTTGAAACAGTTTGACTTCAGGAAGTGTAAATAACTTATTTACATTGATTACTACACATTGATAGAACCAGTTCACGCTAAAGCACTCTCCACATGCCAAAGACAAATTTTTTGAACTGTTTTTGGTTAGACAAAAACATAAGCCCATACAAGCAGATCAAATTGACATCTTTATTCGCCTTTACTGCCTAATTCTAGTCAGTTGGCAGTTGGTTGTGAGCTTGTATGTCTCGGGATTTGAATGAATACTTTTGTATAAGGACAGTAGGGTTTCTGGATACTAACCAAAAAAGAGATCAGTTAGTTGCAATGTGGAGAGTAATAAGGGTAATAAGGATAAATTAAAATGATAATATGAATAAAATTTCAGAACTGAGTATTTTATAGGTGAATTTAGTTTGTTAATTGGTAGTGAGGATTGTGAGAGAGGACCGAAGTGTATGCTAGGGAGTGGAAACAGAGATAATAGTCGAGAAAGAATAGTTGAGTAATCTGAGGAGATGGCAATGATTAAGGTCTCAAGAAATGCCTCATGTACAGCTTGTCCAAGTGAGAGATTATAGTCCGTATGTGAGTATTTGAATGTGAAGTCTCTACTTAAAGCAGTATAATGAAGGGGCTATGGTCACCTCGGCTGGGAGAGCATTACAAGTTGCGACGACTGACAATGAGAAAAAGTATGCACGAAACTGAATATTCACTCCTTGATGCGCAATATTTCGTGGGTTGCCTCTAGGGGAGTGGTGGTGATGCATCGGTAAGATGCCTAAATTGGGATGGTTTGGCGTGTTTATTATGGTTTACGCCATAATCAGATCACCTCTGATTCTCCTGTAAGCTCAGTGTAAATAATCCAAAGAGCTGGAGTCTATCGTCGATGATTGCATAAGAATAAGTTGGATGATAAAAAAAACGTATGTGAAAAAGTCGATTTCATTTATGAAACGCTTTGTTTTTTTTTCATTCTTCGTAAAATATATTTTTGACATTGTTTACTTTTGACCAGGTCGACTGGGAAACTTTATTTGAAAATATCGACAATCAAATAAAATATGGATCATTCGTTAATCTGAATATTGTTGTGTACAATCGAAATTCCTTCATTGATACTTGTAGAAAAATTATAGATGCTACTCAATCAAATCAAGGGAAAATGTAATTTTTTTCACACAATTTAGTGTTATGCTTTAAAAAATCCAATTATTGAAATAGATATTATGTTTTGTGAAATTTTAAGTCTAACTATTGAAAACCAGGAAAATCTTACACAAATTTACACATTCAGTTAGTCATTTCATTTTTTGTCACACAACTCATCTTTTACTCCATTCATGTACTCCTGCGTAATACATTCAGCATCTGAAAAAAGCTTGTATATCATTCAGTGTGCAAATGTTTCATTTGATAATTTACATTAGTGTACTCATAGAAACCTTAAAGAAGGTCAGACAAGAATATTCGGCGAGCATACATTGAACTCCATTTTTTTTAAGAGCATGTTAGTGGAAGTCATTGAAAGTGTAACTGTGTATAACACATGTGGATTCTTAACATTTATTTGTGTTTAAATTATCAATGATTCGTTGACAGATACATTCTTTGAAGTAAAATATTTAGTTTCTAATTACAATACGATTAACTACATTCACAAGGCAAATAAGAGACTTCGTTTTAGGACAGTTTGAATTTATACAAACAAAATAAATTTTAGAATCAATAGTTTAGATGTTCTGTTCAAGTGAGAAGTAAATTTTGGACATAATTCTGTGTTATCTTCATGTGAAATGGATAACCACTGCTCTCTGCATTTTACCTGAACGATTGATACGAAGATCAGATAAGCTGATTGAAATTATCATTGTCATCTAGGGACAAAATTTTAGCGAAAGTGGGATACTTTCTGTAAATTACATTTTACGTCAAATTAATACATACACATTTTAGTAATTAAAAACGTCTAATTTTCCAAACATCCGCTGCTGTTAGTTTTAAATTGAACACTGATTGCGTAGTTTTCAAACACGTTGTTTTTTCCAATTACGCTTGTAGAAATCTACACAATATGATGGTGATCAGTTTCTTGTACAACATGAAAAGTACCTTGAATGAACATTTCGGAGATTTTTATCCTTCTGGTAGTAGTAAGTACACATTATCAATCATACAGTTGTGAATACGTTAATTTTCAAGTGACATTTTCAAGCTGTTAACTTACTTACTTACTTTTTTTCTGATTAGCGTTTTTTTTGGCAAGTTAGTTTTTGACGGAATGGGGTCGCCAACCCCATGTCCAACCCTCCTCCTTTACCCGGGCTTGGGACATGCAGTGACCCCGGAGGTTCTACTGGCGGTTCAAGCTGTTAAAGGACAACTAAAAACATAGAGAACAATATTCAGAATAAATGTGGTTCTGTTCAATAACGATGCATCCAACATGATATTTTTGTTGATAGAATTCGGACACATTTGTCGATAACAATTTTTGATTAGTAATGAAAAGTATCAGTCAAAAGGAGAGTAAATTATATTGACAGCGATAGGGTTTTATTTATTCACAGCATGGTGAATTTCGGTCACTATTATCTCCAGGTTTTCAATCAATAATCAATTAACATTTTTACTCATTTCCGGTTATTGCGTGAGTTAAACAATCAACTATAATCCAAAAAGTGGGCATAAAAGTTAATAACTTGATTCATTACTGCTATTAGAAAGAATTTTGCTAGTACTATCTCGATACACTGATCGCTAAAGGCAAATCGCATTGATAGTGAACCGAAAACATTTTCTTGCTTAATTTCTAATTATTTCCGATAGAAGACAATATTTCACTGTTGCCTCATATTACGTTACTCAATTGTTGTTGTTTTATCAACATAAAATTCAGATAAAACAACAACCATTTGCATTGAACAAGTGAGAGAAAATTTCCCGTGGATTTTTGGGCGACTTAATGAATATCGTAGTATAAATAGTAACACAGAAGCTGAAGTGAGTTGTGTGTTTGATAAAACTATTGTGATAAAGCATGACAATGAGTTGTCTTATACTATATTTTTGACAGCATCAATATTACAGTTTTTGAGCCCGAGATTCATTCGATTCATAAAATGAGAGGATGATGAATGGTTAGGCCTTGTCATCTTTTCATTCTCAGATATTACGGTACGGGCAATCGAAATTTCATTGATATGTTGATTTTCGACAAACAATCGCAATGAATTCCGTCTTCATCTGTTCGGTCCCGTAGATTTATGTATTCATATCAAAATAACTATATGATTTACCAAATTTGGATCAGTTTATTTGTTTAATTTTATTAGGTTCGGCAAATGTTTGTGGGATTGAAGGTATCATTGACAAAGTTGCTGTCATCAAAGATGAAGGATAATAAAGCAAAACAGAATGCTCTTGACACGGTTTGTCTCATTTAATTCTTTTATGTCAATACTAATCCTTTACTCTACTCAGATTCGGTTCATTAATTACAAGTCACAAGTTCCAGAATACTTCAGTGAAGTAAGTATACTGAATTTTATTAAGCAATCTGTTGATGAGTTAAATTGCTAACTAGGTGATTCGTTACACATGCAAGTTTGTTGTACGGTCTGTCCGTTAGTGACATGACTATTGCTATTTTCTGTGAAGTATGGATTAAAAAGTATTATGTATTTGAGTGTTGTACGGTTCAGAATATTTCAGGATAGATTACGTTAGCCGATATTCTGAGCAAGACATCCGTCACGTTATGGGAAAAGATAAATATCACAAGATGATTTCATATCTGAATGCGCCTAGTAAATATCACCTACTTACACACCTATGAACTCACTTACTTGCTCAGTTATTAACTCACTTATTAACATACCAAATGACTCCTGATGCGTTATTCCAAAAGATACATATCATAAGATGAGCTAGGTAACAGTTAAAAAAAATTTTATTTCTGAATGTGTTTTAGAAATATTACCTAATTACACACTTACTTATTTACATACACACTCGCTCAGTTAATAACTCACTTATTAAGATACCTAATGACTACTGTTACTCTCAATAAAACACAGGTCGCAGATCAGCATTCTCCAAATGACTCTGTCATGTACTAATTATTGTTCATTTTCCTCATGTTTAACTGCATTTGTCTGCGTATTATGTCATTCATTTTTTGAAAACATTGGT
>CALYCR020003352.1:0-11924 GCA_944470395.2 Schistosoma turkestanicum
CAATATAGAGGCCAAAATCAATACCACCAGTGGTACAGTTGCCGTAATGACCTGTTCATACCACTCACCACGCATGGTCAATATTACAACACCGATAATCATCAAAATCAACTGAAAAGTAAACAAGAAATGTATAAGTTGCTAGAATGTGCTTTGCTGGGTCGCTTTAAAACGAGAAAAATTACGAAACAATAAGTGATGAGGGATCGATCTCATTTACAATCTCTGGAAGTCATTAGGTCAAGCAATAAAATTTATGTAAGCTGTCGTTCACTCAGGTTTACCGTTTGGAAATGGAAAGATAGTTTGTCAGCGAATCTCCATGATCATTGTATATTTGATTTTCGCATCACCGAATTCATGCAATAAATATACTACTCAAAGGTTTTGAAGACAACAAAAGTACAACAGGATCCTATCACCTGAAAATTATTTCTACCTGGAGCATCAAATGATGAAATACATATTGCGGAAACACGTGCTTTAAGATTACTCCAGCAAGCAGAAGGGAATATAGATAAAAAACGTTTTTGTGTTTCTCAACAAAAACATTATCAAAACTGGGAAGCAAACAATAATTAGAACACAGATTTCTGTCTGTAGATACAGTTAACCATAGTTCATTCACAATCTGTCATCATTTTCACAGTTAGCCCTGACCCGTAAGTATCTCCTATTCATTTTATATTCTCACATACGCATATCAATATTACTGCATGTGAAAGTGAATCCTGGCAAAAATCCAATTGCAAGAAATTTCTGAAAACTCAAAAGAAATAATAACAAAACCATAAACATTATATAAAAACATGATTGACCTACGGTCAAAATTATGATGATGGTATTCCTTGTAGATGCAGTGTGTAATGCGTTGCTGAGTATTATCATGAATGCCAATATCAGCTATTCAGATGAGCGACATTTATATGTGGATATGTTTGAAAGATAATCATATAATTCGACAATTAGAAGCATCAGTAAGAGATTTTCATGATGATCAGATATTATTGTTCTGTGAAAAGCAAACGTTTGCTACAGAGATGCAGTCACTGTGACTTCGTTTTTGGATGGTTTATTAAATCGATAAGCGTAATCGATCAGTCAGTTCAGGAAATTATCAAAAATTGTTATTTACAAAAAATAATAAAACCACTTTTTAATACTTCCATAGCTTAGATTAAAAATAGACTAGATATGTCAAGTGTCTTATTCCATTCAGTTTGGTTGAATCTGTAATAAGAAATAATGAATGTTTAATCAGTATCAGTCACTTACATACAACAATTTTTTCCGGTACAGATGCTACTGGTATTTCCTGCTGAAATTCCAACAAACGCCCAAGTTATCATGGTTGAAATACTTAGACTGGATAAAATCATGAAATCAGTCGTTGAATGAAATCGCTGAAATTTTAGATAAAACAAATCATGTTTATTAAGTGTGTGGAAAATGTGAGAATAATTATAGCTGTTTTCACAAGTATTCACTTCACCATCTTCGACTTTTGCTAGTTATGCATTCGTAGACATATCGTAGACGTCAGACAATTTGTTTGACATCGTAGAATTATGCACTGCTGTAAGCAGTTGTCAATCGACTTCTAATCACCAATATGATTCACAGGCCACCAACTACTCATAAATCTTCCTGTCTACAAACATATCTGCCTATCTCCCTATATAACTATCTATCTGACCACCTATCTATCTTTCTATCTATTTATTTACCCCTTGAAAGGGAATTGATGCGGCTATTGTACTGCAACATTCGAGATTAAACGACACTAAATGGAACCATCAACATTTAATACGAAGTTATATTATGTTGCGAAAATGAGGAACTCACATCACTCTTCTACAAAATTCAGCTAACACAATTCAATACATTCGACGAAATTTATAACCTCATAAACCAACATGTATTGATTGACAAGCGATTATTGAATTACTGAACTTTGGACCAAATAACATTTTAAAAGCTGAGAATAACAACGCCGTCTAAAATTCAGTTGTAAATACAGTAGACTAAGTCAAGTAACACGTGAAATTACTTGGAAATGAAAAAAAGATGAACTACTTTATTACTTCGAAGATTTCTTATAATAAATAGAGAATGTAGACCTCAGAGAGAACGTCAATGAAAACATAAAGAATGTTCATTGTTTTATTAATTGTTTGAACAATTAGTTATTCGAATGATCTTAATCGTCACTTCTCATAAACCATGAACATAAATTTGTACATGTTCGTGTGAAGTGATGATGAGAAGTAATACGCGATAGCATTTTTCCAATCACTGGACAATTATCAGTTGTGTCCATTTGTCATGGTGTGCGTTGTAATACATGACGACTTTCAGCTTGAAGATGGATTAATTCCATGTCACCGCGAAAATAAAGAAGACTTCAATATAGATATATTCAAGCCAAATATTGAAAAATATTTGTGCGATTTTAAACGTTGTTGGAGACATATTCGAGTAGCAGTAGAAGTATGATGGACGTTTATTAGAGATTATCATTCATTTCCGAAAAATCTCAGCAAGAAGAAGCAAATTAGAGAATAGTTCAAGATGTGTTTGTCGATGCATCCAAGTTAGAAGTGTTTTCAAAGAAGAGACGACTAACGCCCTCAAATCACCTCAATAAGCAAGCTATTCTGAAACTGCCTACAGGTTTCAAAATTCACAAGCCTCATAGAAGACATAACAATCATAACCCAGAATCATATCAGCACGCCTTTTCTGCAAATAATTATTGATTCTGCTCCGGTACGAAACCAACTATTGGAAATCCATTGAATATTACTGCATCTTGAAAAAATATCCGTGCCGACCTTCAGCCTGTTTGATTAGATTATGAGACGAATTATAGAAGTAAAAATAAATACGAGCAACCGAAGTGGCTAACAATCCTAATGATTAGGCGTTTTGGCATTTAAAACGTTCGTAGCAGATCGATCGCGAGATCACTCATCATATTACGTGAATCGTTGCAAAGTACTAAACGCATTCGTTTTTGCTGCTTTCAGTCTACAAAGTAAAATTACGCAGCTCAATCACATTAAGTCACACAAAACCCTGATACCATGAAAATTTCATAATCATGGCAAAAGACAGACGTTCACAGCAGTAAGATTCGAATAACAAGTTTATGAATTCACATTGCCTTTATTGAGATCATTTTGCCGTAATCACACGAGCTATCAAGCCATCGGCAATAATATCGAGGAAGCACTTGGTTCAAATACAAAATGCATGACATTAAATTACTTTCAGCATATCGCAGTCCGAAATGTGTGGTAGAGTATTTCTACGTATATATATGATTACAGCCACCTACCGTCGATCATGTGGCCATCTAGTTTAGTGGGATTGCCGAAATACAATCTGAAGCAGATGAGTTCACCCGTCGTCACATATAAAAAAAGACATGACGCCGATCAACTGTACAGCCTTTATTGAAAACTGGGAAATGGATTCAGTATCATCGGTTGAAGGAACATGAACTCATTTCCGACAGTTGTGCCACCCATTTTCTTAACTGTTTATAATGACACCATCAACCTTGGCACAGGAAGTCCGATTGTATGCTACGGGGCTTAAGCCTTTTAGACAGGGAAATTGGCATGAAAGGAGGAACTAAACACAAATGTCCTGAGACAAATTGCATAACACATCGCTGCATCACCCACCACAATATTTAAATATATTTCTTTATCAGGAATATCCCTTCTTCATTGTTATCGCTTCACGAGGGGATATCGAGTATTTATCAGAACGTAATTCGTTTGTGTCAGTGTTCATTATCTATCTAGAGTAGAACCAACATATATTTGTGAACGTGCTAAACACATTAATGCGCCTTTTCAATTTTTCGTGCACTGCGATGTCCTTCTGACATTTCCCCCGGCTCTGTGTTTGAATACGTTTATCAACAAGACCGATGGTTTTAACATTTGTTTGTTTCATTTTCCATTGTTGGCAATTCTCTGTGATGCTATAGCTTGATCTTCTTTATTTTTTCGTTAATCGGCTTTCAAACAGCTGTTCCCTTTCACCTTTGCTTGGGTTTTTGGGGTTTGTGCCTAGACTTCTCCTCATCTCGTTCGTTGGATATTGAATGATGGCTTCCTGTTCTTCCTATCTTAAATTTTATGAAAGGTTAGGAAAGGTATCCACCACTTGTGATGTTCGTTTTATTGACCATGAATCTGATAACATGCTGAAGTTATTACCTTTTTATCCACTGTTACTATATTTATCATGTTGTTTTTCAATCCTAATAGAGATTGTCAGCAGCATTCTGAAATGCGTCATGTTTATGAATAATTCGCAGAAACGATATGTTTATTTCAACCCGTATTTGCTGAAGAAAAGGGCAAGTAATCAATAATAATAAGATTACCCTCCAACCATTTCTACTCATTAGACTCACGTTTTCGATTTTATTCTGCCTTACACTTCCACTGAAATGACCCATAACCTAATCGATGAACGGAAATCAGTAAATACCAGTGTGATGTATCTGAAACTAACAATACGAAAGAATTTCCGACTTGAGCACAAAATGTTTGACTTAAGCAAACCTATTGATTTCTAACTTATCTAATGATGAATATATGACCGAAAGGTATTTTTCCTTGTCATTAGGACAGTTCTGACATCATGTGAATATGGAATAACGCTTCGAAAAACTGTATTTGTAACGATCAAAAATATATTTCAGAATCTTCTGATTAGACGTAGTTAAATAGAATTTCGGAACCACACTGTATGTAGTTTCCGATAAGGATAGAATGCCAAGTGAATACCGCATATAATCAATATCATGGCAACACAGTTGCGAGATATAGATGATTTTAAAGATAATAATAATCCTAGAAAATATCCAATTACTACGGCAGTACACATGAAATATTTTTAAAAAGTAAGATACATCAAGATAACGCGTTCTTTGAAATTCACAAAGTGCGCTGCCACCTATGGATTATCACTGTCTTCATCTTGTCTGGTGATAGTCACAAGTACACACCGTGAAGTTAACTTTCAGTTTGTCGTGTGATGACCGTGCTTTTACACTAAATAGATAACGTGTTTATATATCTTCCGAAAATGAAACCACGATTGTTTTGCAGATGATACATAATCAATCGTTCATTATTTAGTTATGAATATGTAGTTCATCTGTTTCGTATTGACACTGGAAACGTGAAGGCTATCTGAAGAATCTATTTCAGAAACCATATCGCCCATACACTTGAACGGGATGGACATACTATTATTCATTACTGAATGTGAAAGGGACTGAAATTATCACCATGTGTGAAGACTATTTCCTACGCAAATGTGCTTCGTAGGTCGAATTTTGTGATCCCCCAATGTGCTGAAAGAAAGATAATACAAATACGGTATTCAACAGCTCGTTATCTAACCGTTTTTGTTGATAGTACTACTTGTGTTCTGTCTCAGTTTGTAGATAGCTCCTCTACTATAAGTCATTTACACTTTTTTGACACAAGGTCGCGTTTATTTATGGAGAATCACTCTACTACATTTTTTTAAAATGCGATATACTAAAACGGAATGGCAAAGTTAAAAATCATGTAGTTGAATCCCACTAATTTACGCTTCATAAGCCGTGTTTCCGGAATAGTAAAGTAATATTGTGGTGCTGTGGTGTGAACTACTTATAAGTAGTATATAACGTTCCAGCTGATGTACGGCAGACGGCCGAGACTACCAACGCATGATAAAACCCGGCCGCAACAACAGAGATGGAATACAACAAGATTGAGAACAGAGCGGAGACAAGCAATCAGGAATGTGAGAGAGAAACAAACATCAGACATGGAAAAGTCAGAACAGGAGAGAAAGAACTGGAAACCGTTTGAAGTGGGAGACCAGGTGAAGTGTAGAGAACGGAAATATACCACAGGAAGAGGGCCAGTGTCAGGTAAGCTGATCCCGAAGTAAGAGGGACCGTACGTAGCAACCGAGAGGCGCGGCGTAGTGTATACGATCCAGAAAAGAAACAAACAGAAACACGTGAATGCCAGTGAACTCCAAAGGTGGTTCCAAGTGCGCCAAGAGGGCGAGCAACAAGCACTGATAAAAAAGACGGCTGTGCGGAGATCACAAAGACTGCGACGACAGCTTAATAAAAGTGGGGACGAGGGTGGTGCTGTGGTGCGAACTACTTATAAGTAGTATATAACGTGAGTGTCGACGTAAAGTCTGGTAGCATAATATGGGGGTAAGATCAAGAAAGGAAGAGTTAGAAAACAATGGAATTTGTATGAAACGCATGAATGGCGACAATGGATTGATGCTTGGCAACAGGAACAGTCCAGTTCGATAGGATGAACTGATAATTTGCAAATGAACAATTTACGATATGGTTTTCCGATTTTATTGAGTAACTCTGTAATTTTCGTTAAATACAATCCGGTTGCCCCATCTGTGTTCTCATTCACTACAATATGAGTTTTCTGTTTGCATCATGCGTTGAAACTTTGTTATTTAATTATAAAGACTGCGAGTCTTTGCATAGAATATCTACAGTCCTGTACAACAATCAACATGATATATTGAGAGGTCTTAAGATCGTTGAGTTCCGAAATTCCATAATACCAAAATCTTAAAAGATTTGGATCCTCCAACATTTCAATGACTCTCATCTCTAATTCTTTACTTCGTCTCAGGTGGAAATGTGACATATTGTACCTCGAAGTCTATAATATTATCTGTATTCCTATAGCTGACCAGCACTTCGAAAAGTTGTTGCAAGTTTAACTGATACTGAACGATACTGATATGATATATACAACAGAAAATACAAAATAGGAGTATATATCACGTAACTACCTCTCTGGGTGACAAAAGGTCAGCAGCTTTCGTTGCGATTGGTTGAAATCGTGGCGTATCCTACGCAAGAGTTGAAGTTTGAGAAGTGAAATGCTTTTTTTCACGAAAGGTATCTCAGTAAACATACCATGTCTGCTGCTCGAGCATGAATGCCCCATCAGAGTTGTTTGTATCCAGAAACTGAAGATGGCGTTCCTTTAGGCCCGGACTATAAAACGCAGCAGGACGAGAACAAGCTTTAATCAGCCTCGTTAAAGCCAAGCTTTAGGGAATTCGGAATAAAAAGTAAAAATGGTTTAGCAACCATTTTGTAGGGCGGGAAATCTCATACTCTATACGTAGCTTTAAAAATATGAGTTTCAGTCACTCTGCTTGAACAGATGATTTCGAAATTGCATTCTAATTTTTACCATCAGAGTAGATTACAAAAAGTGAAGACAATCATAAATTATTCTCACTAAATATAATATTTAAGAGAAGATTCTGGAACAGCAGACGTTATCACACGTTTTTGAGAATAAAATAATCAGTTGATTATACAATGAAGCGGTTGAACATCAATAACTACATTTAAAAGTAACATACATTGAGAATATGTCTTAAACATCTACTACCAATCGGATTGAAGGATTTTAGCATTATCTGCTTATTTATGTATTCCTTTTACGCCAATCAAAGCGTACGCCGCCCATCAGCATTATCGATTCTCAACTGTCTTGGGCATTTCTTGCTAGTTCTATCCAATGACTGATCATTCCTTTCATCTGTCCTTCAAATTTCACGCTGAGTTCCTACGTAAGATTTCTGTGATAAAAAACGTTGTTTAGTGGATTACATTTTTCAAAAATTATCGATTAACAGTGAAATTCCATAGATTTCAAATTCACTGAAAGTATGGCAATCAAACACACAAATCCATGAAAATAGTCTTGGTGTCTTCAGAACAGTGTTCGAATACCCAGCGGTAATAGAATAAGCGATGCTGTTGTTGGGTTGATAAACGTAATCAAATACTGAGCCGGCGAAACGTCAGAAAGACATGGCAATAAACTAAAAATTGAAAAAAGCGCAATAATGTGTTGAGGTCGTTGACAAATATATGTTGATTCTACTCAAGATAGATAATGAACTCTGATGCAAACGGATTACTTCCTGTTAATTACTCGATATCCCTTCGAGAAGCAATAACAATGAAGAAGTGATATTCCTGATAAAGCAATATATTTAAATTTTGTGATGAGCGATGCAGCGATAATAATAATACTCATTTGCACCGGTTCACTGGAAAATCAATCTTACTTTGACCATTATTGACTAACTATAAATCTTGGATAATCCTTACGTTATGGAATTCAACTTTACAGCTGTGCGCCCCTACCACCCCTTCTGTGGGATTCTTACTTCAAACTGTAGGTCTCGCACGCATTCTGTTAACATTGATACCACTGTGCGGACACCTAATCTTTTTTATTTTTAACTTCATTTAGTTCATAATCCCGCAAACACACAATCTATCCACTGTGGTTCGTATCTGTCTGGTTCGATTTTATAAGGCTTCGGAGTTCGTTAATTATGATGACTATATTCAGTTGGGTTTGTTTAACGAGTGTTGATCTGTACATCTCGTTATTCTTATAAAGTTTTGTGCCGTGAAAAGACCAATACTCAATTAACACCGGAAAGTAGTTCATGGCTTTAAACACCTAATTTCCTACCTAAACTGAAGCTTTTACAAAACATTTTCGTCATTTTATATAACGCTTTTATTAGAGTAAAATAAAAAAGGCAACTGGTACCGGAAAATGCATTGTAAGAAATGGAACTGACTGAAATCGAGGACTATCACAAAACAGTTTGAAACAATGCTGTTGGATTCGTAATTTAAGAATGTTTTGAAATAGATTAACTAAAAATACTGCATATTCATTGTGTCGATTGGCGCTGTCTACTGTTTATCAACGTAATGTGGTAAATAAAGCTTCATTACAACACAAAATAGTTTCTTTTATACATTTTGCCTGAGTATTACAACGAGAAAGTAGGGAGGTGAATTTACTGACTAGAGGGCGATGACTCTTTTGTGGAGTAGAACATTTTGTTTGCTTTCTGCTTCAATGATTGATGAGGCGACCAATCACTTATTCTCTTGCAACTTCTGAGACTCATGTTTCCATTTCTTAGGCTAAAGTCATTGTTATCCCAAGAACAACCGCAAAATGCTTTCTCACGGCACCTACAATAAGACTTAGAGGATGCCATTTGATAAAGAAAGGTTGACATTGAAAGAATATGATTATTTCCAATGGACGCTTTCCACAACTCTTCCTTTTTTTATTGCTATACTACATCGCATTTGTTATTGAAGTGAATTGAAATGAAATGAATTTTAGCCGGACCTACCGCTGTATTGTCTACTTCATTATGTCAGGTAAAGCAAGGTTTTGAATATGCCTATGCAATTGCCTCGAAGCTGAGTTTTATTCTCTCTCTTTTCTATTTTCTCAGAACCCTATCTACCGTAAAACATACATAGCGCTTCTAGTCAACATGCACCTTATGTAAACGCACGTATAAGTAAAAGCTTTTATCAATCGCTTCTCAATTGACCTTTCCAAGCAAATTCACTACCATCCATGAACCCTACTATGCTTCTTACTTATTTGTACTCACGTATTCACAGTGTGAATGTAGCAAACTAATCCTATCAGTGATATTGTGTAAATGTGCTTTCAGAAGCTAACCATCATACCTAATTTAAATGCGATAACTTTCGCTGTTATTGTGGTGGCATTTGTAACGATTTGATCCCGCCTGTTAGCTAGCATTTCTCTACCTACTGTTATTTGAGAACAAATCTATTATTATTTGTCATATCAATATAAAGGATTACATAATATATTTCCAACGACTTTTTGAAATGATGTAAAGCTATAAGAATAGTGATAATAATAGAGACTCTAAAACAGAGGGCTTCGCATAATGACTTACCTGATTCCGGTCACCATAGTTTCACCGTTCATCAAACGTAAAAGATTATCTCTCGAATGCAAGGTACCTGGATGACACAGGAGCGCAAGTTTCTTTCGTATGGCCTGGAGACATTCTCACATACGCATATCAATATTGCTTGCATTTGAAAGGTAATTCCCACGAAGATCGAATGGTAACGAAATTTCTGAAAACTCAATGGAAATAATAAGAAAACCGTAAACAACACATGAAATCATGTTTGACGTGCGGTTACAATAATGATGATGGTGTTACTTTTAGATGCGGTATGTAATGCTTTGATGAATATTATGATGAGTGCCAATGTTGGACTAATTCCTCTGAAATGTTAGACAAAAATTTTCAACAAACGAAATGAAAGAGCACAATGAGCTTAGTATAAGTCATTAGCAGCTCTCTCTAAAATGGATTTGCAAAATCTGGTCAGCTATTCAGATAAAAAAACATTTTTATATGGATATTTTCGAAAGATATTCATATACATCGACTATGAGAAGCTTCACTAAATGATTATCATGGTGATCAGATATTCGTTACCTGTAAAAAGCAAACGTTTGCTACTGAGATGCCTTCATTGTGATTTCATTGTATAAGAGTACAATAAATCGGTAATAGAAATTGATCGATCAGTTCAGGAAATGATCAACCATTGTTATAAACAATATATTAAAAACCATTTTAACAATTTTCGTAACTTACATCAGAACTAAACTAGATATGCAAGCTGACTCCTTCCATTCAGTAAAGTTGAATCTGTCAAGTAAACTGGTGGATTTTTAATTAGTACCAATTACTTACATGCAAAAACTTTGTTTTGGTACAGGTGAAATTGTTATTTGGTGCTGACATTGGACCGAACGCCCAAATTATCATGGTTGAAATACTTATAATGGATAGAATCATGATTTCAATCATTCAAAGGAATTACCGAAATTTTAGATAGAACAAATCGCGATACGTTAATGTGTGGATTCCGTGGGAATATTAATAATTATTTCCACTATTATGTCCTTCACTTTCTTCGAATTTTGATAGTTATTTATTCGTAGACATCTTACACGTAAGACAATTAGTTAGATTTCCATGAATTATGCACTGCTGTCGGCAGCTATCAAACGAATTGTGTTTACCAATAGGACATCAACACTTCATAGATCTTTCTCTGTACAAACATATCTGGCTATCTTCCTATCTATCTATCTGACTACCTATTATACTATCTATCTATTTGTCTACCCTTTGATAATAAATTGAAGTGGCTCATTGTACTACAACATTCGAGATTGAAAGATATTAAATGAAACCATCAAAATTTATTACCAAGTTATATTATGTTGCGATAATTAGAAACTCACATCGCTCTTCTACAAATTTCAGCTAACACTATTCAATACTTCCGACGAAATACATAACCTCATTAACCAACGTATATTGATTGACAAAGTACCAGAGTAGAAAAGCTGAGAATAACAACCCCGTCTGAAATTCAGTTCCAAATACAGTAGACTAAGTCAAGTAACGCCTGAAATTACTTTGAAATGAAAAAAAGAGATGAACTACCTTATTATTTGGTTAAGTTCCTATAAAAAATGAGAGAATGTAAACGTCAGATAGAAAATGAAAGAAAACATGAAGAATATTCATCGTTCTCCTTATTCTTTGTTCAAGTAGTTATTTGAAATGTCCTTATCGTCAGTTCCTTTACACTAAAATTGTACACATAAAATTGTACATGCTCGTGTTAAGTGATGATGAGAAGTAGTTATCAAGGTAACCCAATAACATTTTTCCAATCACCGGACAATTATCAGTGAAGTTTATTTGTCAGGGTGTGCGTTGTAATACATGACCACTTGCTGCTTGATGATGGATTGATTTGATGTCAATTTGCCTAAAAAAAGAAGACTTTAACATAGATATATTCAAGCCTTATATTGAAAAATATTTGTTCGATTTTAAACGTTTTCGGACACATATTCGAGTAGCAGTAGAAGTATGATGGACGTTTATTAGAGATTATCGTTCATGTCGGCGAAATTGTAGCAAGAAGG
>CALYCR020003353.1:0-17746 GCA_944470395.2 Schistosoma turkestanicum
ACAATCGAAAAGTATGAAGAATAAGTTCTAGTCTAACTAGTAGGATGATATATGGACAATGAAAAAAAATATCTTTAATGATGAGATGCTGAAAGAATTGAAACAAAAAATCTTTGCAAACAGTAAGGATGATTTACAAATGACTGCTAAAGTTCTTTACGAATAACCAACAGTATAAGTTGTGGGATGCTTTAACGCTGCTTAATCACTTTGTATATCAGCAGAAAAATGTCAAGATTACTGGATATAGTATGAAAGACACATTTTTGTTCGGATTAGTAACAAAGTTTAATATTGTGGGAGGTTAGCATTGGTATATACGGTTGATAACTAGTAAGTGTTACAAAGAACAAATACTGCGATGCTCTCATGTGTAAAACATGGTTATACAAGAGACCACACTAGTATTGGTCAGATCCCGTCTCGTTTTATTTATTATGAAGTATAATTTATCTACTGCTGCGAGCACTATGTCCCACACAAACTTGTCTGAAATAATCACGCAAAAAACCGACGACTACAACTCAATTTCATTTAAAAAAAAGATACTACCAAAAAGTTTAGAGAACAGACAAATGAATGTATGCTTAAAAAGCAAAGGAAAAACTTATGAGGAAAAAACATTCGTTTTTATTTTTATTAGGACTAGAAAAAGATTGAATGCAGGAAACAAAAGTAAATAAAAACTGCTTTTCTACAATCATGACTGAGTAAACTATATCATATCTCAGAAGTCAGTCAATGAGGTACAATGTAGAATTTCGTCCGTACGTACATCAGTTCCAGTTGCCATACCAGATTAGCACAAAGATTCTAGTGTGGTAGGTGTACCAAAAGTATTAGCTGTAATCGAGAAGATTAGGGATCGAAAATATTATTCAGGAAGTATATCCCAGAGGAACGAATAATGAAAGAGAAAAAACGGTCCTGAGGAAATCAAATTAAAATTTGAAAGAACGCAAAGAATGGATGCACCTGTGTCACTGAAGACGGTTCTGAGCAATGAAGTTCGAAGACTCTAACCATCGGTTACTGTCGTCATCAGCACTGATGACACTCCTGATAGAAGTGAAGTGGCCAGCACGCCCAACTACTTCACCGCCTACTACTAGTTCACGTGCAATGCAAGCCGATCCTGAAGTAACAGTTTGCATTTTGGCGGGGAGAATAGCATCCCGAACATGTTTGCATTGTTACTTAGGGTGGTCGGAAGACTCTGCATTTCGTCAACACCTTCACCAAGTAGAATCATCATATTCTAAGTTAACAGGCCAGTCCTCCTGAGAGAATGTTCATCCTTGAAAAGTCAGACGAAGATAATGATAATTCTAAAAGCATGTCTACGACAAAGTTAAATTAAAATGGAGAAAGTGAACGGACCTGACAGACACCACTTGAAGTAATCGATTTCGATGACATTTCGCCATTAACTCTGACTCCACCGGTAGTTTTCGAGTAGACATGGAGCCAATGGATAAAGAGTCAAATGCAGCCCTAAGGCCAGGAACACAACTATTGTTGGACGCCAATATATAGGTCTATGTTCTAAGACCTGACGTAGTGTGAATATATGGTTTATAAAGCAACGTCCAGGTCGGAAATCGTACTGGTTTTCTCTAGTCTGTTCTTCACGAGCTCTAGTTAGGCGTCGGAGAATTACTGAAGTCAGTTTCCCAGACACTATATTAGTCAAACTGATTCCTCTGTCACAAAAGGACTTTCGCCCTTTCTTATAGACTGAAGCAATCAAGGATTGAGACCAGTCAGATGAGGATTAAGCCCAGTTCCGAGATCCTCAGTCAATCGAACTGCTAAAACTGGACCACCCTCCTTAAAAATCTCAGGAGTTAGCTTGTCATGGCCTGGTGCTGTCCCTTCATCTCAGAAACAGTTCCCTTCAAGGGAGAATCTAAACGAACGTGCGAATTCTCGAATGCATAATGCCGAAGATAAGCGTCTACGCTAAAGTGATTTTACAGTGAAAAAAGCTGGTTACCTCAATAATAACATTCATTGAGTCATATACAAAAGAATATAAACATTTTAAATTTTGTTCAAATGGCAATCGATAATTGCATAGATTCACAAATATAGACTAACTATATTGTACTAGGAACTGTTTACTTGTGGTTATCAAAAGAAATGAAAATGGATTCACCAACTCAGTGTAAGAATAATATATATATATATATATATATATATATATATTATTCTTACACTGAGTTGGTGAATCCATTTTCATTTCTTTTGATAACCACAAGTAAACAGTTCCTAGTACAATATAGTTAGTCTATATTTGTGAATCTATGCAATTATCGATTGCCATTTGAACAAAATTTAAAATGTTTATATTCTTTTGTATATGACTCAATGAATGTTATTATTGAGGTAACCAGCTTTTTTCACTGTAAAATCACTTTAGCGTAGACGCTTATCTTCGGCATTATGCATTCGAGAATTCGCACGTTCGTTTAGATTCTCCCTTGAAGGGAACTGTTTCTGAGATGAAGGGACAGCACCAGGCCATGACAAGCTAACTCCTGAGATTTTTAAGGAGGGTGGTCCAGTTTTAGCAGTTCGATTGACTGAGGATCTCGGAACTGGGCTTAATCTCATCTGACTGGTCTCAATCCTTGATTGCTTCAGTCTATAAGAAAGGGCGAAAGTCCTTTTGTGACAGAGGAATCAGTTTGACTAATATAGTGTCTGGGAAACTGACTTCAGTAATTCTCCGACGCCTAACTAGAGCTCGTGAAGAACAGACTAGAGAAAACCAGTACGATTTCCGACCTGGACGTTGCTTTATAAACCATATATTCACACTACGTCAGGTCTTAGAACATAGACCTATATATTGGCGTCCAACAATAGTTGTGTTCCTGGACCTTAGGGCTGCATTTGACTCTTTATCCATTGGCTCCATGTCTACTCGAAAACTACCGGTGGAGTCAGAGTTAATGGCGAAATGTCATCGAAATCGATTACTTCAAGTGGTGTCTGTCAGGTCCGTTCACTTTCTCCATTTTAATTTAACTTTGTCGTAGACATGCTTTTAGAATTATCATTATCTTCGTCTGACTTTTCAAGGATGAACATTCTCTCAGGAGACTGGCCTGTTAACTTAGAATATGATGATTCTACTTGGTGAAGGTGTTGACGAAATGCAGAGTCTTCCGACCACCCTAAGTAACAATGCAAACATGTTCGGGATGCTATTCTCCCCGCCAAAATGCAAACTGTTACTTCAGGATCGGCTTGCATTGCACGTGAACTAGTAGTAGGCGGTGAAGTAGTTGGGCGTGCTGGCCACTTCACTTCTATCAGGAGTGTCATCAGTGCTGATGACGACAGTAACCGATGGTTAGAGTCTTCGAACTTCATTGCTCAGAACCGTCTTCAGTGACACAGGTGCATCCATTCTTTGCGTTCTTTCAAATTTTAATTTGATTTCCTCAGGACCGTTTTTTCTCTTTCATTATTCGTTCCTCTGGGATATACTTCCTGAATAATATTTTCGATCCCTAATCTTCTCGATTACAGCTAATACTTTTGGTACACCTACCACACTAGAATCTTTGTGCTAATCTGGTATGGCAACTGGAACTGATGTACGTACGGACGAAATTCTACATTGTACCTCATTGACTGACTTCTGAGATATGATATAGTTTACTCAGTCATGATTGTAGAAAAGCAGTTTTTATTTACTTTTGTTTCCTGCATTCAATCTTTTTCTAGTCCTAATAAAAATAAAAACGAATGTTTTTTCCTCATAAGTTTTTCCTTTGCTTTTTAAGCATACATTCATTTGTCTGTTCTCTAAACTTTTTGGTAGTATCTTTTTTTTAAATGAAATTGAGTTGTAGTCGTCGGTTTTTTGCGTGATTATTTCAGACAAGTTTGTGTGGGACATAGTGCTCGCAGCAGTAGATAAATTATACTTCATAATAAATAAAACGAGACGGGATCTGACCAATACTAGTGTGGTCTCTTGTATAACCATGTTTTACACATGAGAGCATCGCAGTATTTGTTCTTTGTAACACTTACTAGTTATCAACCGTATATACCAATGCTAACCTCCCACAATATTAAACTTTGTTACTAATCCGAACAAAAATGTGTCTTTCATACTATATCCAGTAATCTTGACATTTTTCTGCTGATATACAAAGTGATTAAGCAGCGTTAAAAGCATCCCACAACTTATACTGTTGGTTATTCGTAAAGAACTTTAGCAGTCATTTGTAAATCATCCTTACTGTTTGCAAAGATTTTTTTTTTCAATTCTTTCAGCATCTCATCATTAAAGATATTTTTTTTCATTGTCCATATATCATCCTACTAGTTAGACTAGAACTTATTCTTCATACTTTTCGATTGTATGTACACATTGAAAATTGCATAGAATATAAATGTTTTATATTATCATGTGGATTACAATGTACTATCCCTTGATATCTCATACATTATCACTCACTAGATTATCATCAGATTTAATAATTATTTTTAAAATTTTAACCGTAGCACTTTTTTGCTGCTGAAAAACCCTGTAACTGGAATCTGTAAAACTTATAGTACAATAATTTTTTTCTTGTTTCATTTTATCATCAGCTTTTTTTTTCTAGTTATAAAGTTCATAACCTTTTTCATCCATGTATGTAATCATAATGTTGTGTATACTTCTAGTCCGTTACACATTACGCTTATCCCTATACCATTTCAAATAACACTATTTCAATGTTATCTATCTTTTAACTACAGTGATTTTCTACAATCATTATCTTCCCTACCTTTATCCGTGTTATCGGACAACACTGTCGCCGATAAATTGAATACCAAAACTCGAAGTTGGCTCAGCCTAATAGAAAATAGTTATAATAGGTAGGCTAGTTCGTTTTTTTTCGTTGGTTAACTATGTAGTCGATTTTTACTGGTAACCAGTTAGTGCACAGTCTATCTGTTTTTTTTTTAGAAGTAAGTCAATTTAAAAGAGATACAAAGATTCAATTTCAACTGCTTGTTCTTTCTTAATTCTTTCAGAAATGTCAAAGCATAAAATGAAATCTGTTTTAGTTTGTTATTAATCCATAACTGTGTACCAGGCCATTATTTAACCTGCGGTAGATGCCTCTTATCGATCATCTGTACATCTTATTTAAATATTCATCAGTGTCTAACATTAATTAAAAACTATAATGTAGGCAGGCATCTTATAACTGATTGTAACTATGATACTCTCACTGTTCCTAATGCGAAAAAAAGCAATAACAACAACAACAAAGCACAAATTATAATTACACCTCTTTAGTACAATATATATATATATATAATATATGAGCAACTATATATATTTATGAGTTTATTGAAATTCATATAAAACACCCATTATTTTATCTTATTTTTGTTTTGAAAATGAATATTTATTGAAATATGATAATTGTAAATTGAACGAAAGAGAAAGTCTCAACAATTTTTGTATCTGTGACTATTCAGAACTAACAACGGTAAATGAGATGTTCATTAAACTGAACGACTTGTTTTTGAGTAAACGCATCATTACAATATGCGTATGTATGCGTTAAGTGTGAAGCAGAGATATTTTCAAATTGATTTACCAGTTTGGATATAAACAGCGAAAATATAAAATAGAGGGTTTCGCTTCCCTTAATAAAAAGAAAAAAAGAATGTTAATGATATTGTGTTCATTCCATTTCAAAAAAAATGCTTTCCGGTTCCAATAATGAATTGTCGAATAAAATTGGAAAGATAATAATAATAATAATAATCATCTTGAAATCTCTCTTAGGTTTATCTTCGAAACGAAGATATTCAATGAAATAAAATTAAAAACTATGCATAAAAATGCAAACTAATTCTACTTGATAATCATTTCCTGTATACTAATTAAAATGTAAATGCTTAATTCTTATAGAAAATATAAATTTTTATTCAAATTAAAGCAAATATACTATGACTACACTTAATGTTTAATCATACTGTGTGTAAAAATCTAGTCGAATAATTCTCTGAACTCGTTTAGTTTTATTCTTTTTTTTTCTCGATTGTTATAGGCGTGCCAAAGCTCTCGAGGTTCAATCAAATTCGGAAATACTCAGACGAATAAAGTTATCTGATCGGAATTTAAAAGCAAGTTCCAATACATTATTGATAGTAGATAAGCTACTTTTCGTATATGTGAAGTGGTAATTATATGGGTCAAAAAACGTGACTGATATTGTGTTTAGTAGTGTGATACTAAACTCTAGAGTGTCAACGTATAAATTTGATGAGATTCCCTCGATGTCTGTGATCTTTTAGATGTTGGCTAACTTGCCTTATAATCTGCTCTTACCTACTGATTGTCTTCTCACGTGTGTTGGCGTTCTCATTTCAGCTACTCAATTATTTAAGCCAACTTCGTCGATATAATCTTACATTTGCTCATTCTAATAATCGAAGCATTCCTTAGATTAATAACAACTTAAAGAGCTCCGACTAAATTCTCACATTGAGAAGCCTTTTTCGGAACTGAAATAAAAAAAATTGATATTGTGTTTCATGTACTGTAATTATAAATAGGTTACAAATTACTTTGAATAAAATGCAAAAATTCATTGTGTGTCAGAAATTAACAGTGTTTCAATAGCCTTCGTTTAATTTAGCTGAATAGCATTCCGGTAGTCTTTGGGAATTATCGAATTATATGAAGTGTCTCCAAGGAATAATGACAACCTCAACTTGGTCGCTTACTAATTGTGAGAAAAAAACATTTGATTTTATCTCACATATCTGCTTATTTACTCGCCTAATGTACTACTTGTGACCGTCAGCCGTGTTTTAAGTTTTCACTAAAATTGTAATATGTATAATACTCTGATCGTGTGCATATGATTCCTACAAATTGGTAGAAATGTATAATCCGGCTTTGTGTTGTTGATGTCTAAAATATTTTATTGAATTTCTATTTCCATAAAATGTTTCACATCTTTTTCTATGTTACATGAATATCCTACTAACTGAATGTCACTTAAATAATAATATTTCATTATGTTTTTATCTCATCACTCTCTACTCTATTTTATGAGCATTGCTTCATTAAACTTATTAAGTCACTTCTTTATCCTATTTTTTATCTGCATTGATGTTACCACATATATTGGATGTGAAAGATTACAAAAAAAATCATATTTGTGTTGATATACATAATAGGTAGAGTTTTCCAAAAAAAAAACAAAAATCATTAGCTCAGGAAAATTAATTCCTATCATTTGCCTAACTGATTGGATTTTTCAACTGTTTGATTAACTTTTATGCTACCATCATCTGTGCGAAACTGATATCTAAATATTTAATGAATATATATTTGTCGCTTTAAAAGTGAATGCGATAGTTTCGTAAACTTTGATGTTATCTAACTTAGATAAGCCATCAATATTGATTATTTGATTTATCATAAGCCTATTTTACCGTTCCTTGTATTTCAAGAAAGTGACTTATCTTTTTAATTGATGGAATAGAAATATGTTAGTACTAGAGCCCCCTGTGTGAATTTTTTTTACACTATGCAGCCATTTGCCAGCTTAATTGTAGGTATTTGAAACACTATCTAGACGTAGAACATAAATAAATCGGATTTCAACAGATAACCAGTTCAAATATCAGGCGCCGTAAATTACTGTATAAAGAAGTTATCTGTAAATATTTTTTAAGGATTACTGACCATAATCCCGACTGTAACTGGTGCCTTGACGTAGTGGTCGGGATTGCCGATCGTGAGGACCTAACGGTGCTATATTGGCTGGAACATATGTTCGTATGAGTTCTACCGTACCAGGCCGGTCGATTGAAGATCGGTTAGGCTAAAAGCAACAGCTCAAGGTCTGAGGGCGCAATCGTACTGCTGACTGTTGATGGATGAGACAGCATTGAGGTGTTTCCTTCGGACAACTAGCATCTGCAGCGATGCTGCCTTTTGAGAAGGAAGAAAGTTGTCAGAGAAGGTTGACTCTCAAAATAGTAAATGCACCTGCGCCATTGCAAACGGTTTTCAGCCATATGACTCAGGGTCTCTAACCATCGATTATTATCATCTCGCGGACCCCAACCAGGTAGTCGACACCTACAAACATGACTCAGTCAACTTGTCAATGATTTCATGGATTTCTGACATGTTTTTGTCTGACCGCCCCTAGCTTTCATCCAAGCTATTCCTATATTGCGAAACATTGCTCGACGAGGCAGTCGGTGGTTAGGCATTCGTAACACATGTCCCAACCACCTCAACTGATGAAGTTTCATTACTTCATCTATTGACCTTCCATCCTTACCTAGCACCCGTTTCTTAACAACAGCCTTTCTTACTCGGTTGTCCCACGATATACGAGCAATGCTTCTAAGACATCTATGATCGAATACTAGTAACCTACGACTATCTTGTACTCTGACAGGCCACGCTTCACAGCCATGAAGTAGAATGGAGCGAACTACTGCACAGTACATTCGTCCTTTAGTCAGCAAACGGATATCTCATCTACGCCATAAGTGACGCAGGTTGGCAAAAGCCAATCTAAGATTTCGTCAGTCACCAGGCCATCAGCATTGATGAGACTCCCGAGATAAGTGAAGCGCTCGACATGACCAACCACTCTACTCCCTATCACTAGTTCAGGTGCCGATGCAACCCAATCTTGAAGCAAGATTCCGCATTTAAAGGGAAAAGCCGCATCCCGAACTTGCTTACAGTGTTGCTCAGGGTAGTCATAAGACTCTACATTTTGTCAGCGTCTTCACCAAGTGGAACTGTGTCATCGGCATATTCTAATTCAAGCAATCAATCTCCTGGTATAATGTCCTGGAGATAATGTTATGTCTAGAAGCATGTCTATGACAAAGTTGGAGAAGAATGGGGAGAGTGGTTAGAGACCTTGAACTACATGGCTCAAAATCGTTTGCAATCGCGCAAGTGCATCTACTCTTTGAGTTCTCTCTAATTCGCATAATCCCTCATCACCTTTTCTTCCTCTTTCTAAACTTTCTTCACTGGATGATACTTCTTGAACAATTTTTTTGAACCCTAATTTTCTCCATTACCGCTAATACTTTTACTATCGCTTTCACTCTTGGATTTGAGCTGACAGTTGCGTCTCTGTGCTGATGTGGTATGACAACCTGAACTGATGTACTTACGTACGAAGTTCTGCATTGTAACTGACTAACTGGTTGACCATAATGGTGGATTATCTCTGAATTCCTAACAGTACTGTAGCCCATTCATTTATTTCACGACATATCGTTATACAACATTACTTTTAACGGATTCTAATAGTTTTCTGTAATTTTCCGCTTCCATTATCCAGTTAACTCTTGATTTAGGCTCAAAGTTAACTAAGTGTTTCTATGAATTGGCGTATTCTACCCCGGTTAAATCTATTAGAACGAGTTGCTGATGATTGGTGGTCGAAATTTCAGCTGGATGAAAATGATTTCACTGGTTAGTTGTTGTTACACTAAAGTTTGTTTTCGTACTATATAGTTTTATTATTCGGAAGTAGTTTAAAAATTCTTATTCTAACTATCTTGTACTATTCAACCAGAATTGGTCAACGAACCCCAAAAACATCACTGTATGGAATTTTAGGAGCGTCTATTCCTGATCTATTATTTTGAATAATACGTTTGTTCCATAGTCGTTCTACAGTGACAAGGCTAAACGAGCTATTAATGATTGTTTATTCGGAAAACGGTAAATACCTGTGATCAGTGCTTTGTTAAGAAATTTAATTTTTCAATCTTATCTTATCTTTTCTTAGATTCTGAGACACATTTTATTCGCCACATGATATAATATGACAATCTCGTTAAGTTATTATCTACAAAGCATTGAATTTCTAGAGATAGTTAAAGATTCTGAAAGCCTGAACTATTGTGCTCTCATCTCTATTCCAAAGTTGAAATTGACTAACTGGTTAAGAAATAGATAAGTTTCAGTTGATCTCAAGTATCTTCATACGGATTACTGTTTATCCATACATTCACTATTTTAATCCAGTAATTTTGTAGACCTTTTTTATCTAAGAGACGGTTCTTACTTTTGCTGTCCTAAATAATAATTCTCTTGACATCGTTCCGTCGATTCAGGTAAACGTGTCGAATGAACAATTATGTTTCATCTATTCGATATGCCTTTTGAATAGTTTGCGAGCGTTATTTCTCTATTAAACATACTTCAAGAATAGTCAAATGAATCAGCTTTATGTGTAGGAAATATATTCTTCTATCTATCAATCAGTCGCTTAACCAATCAACTTTGACTACAATCGAACAGATATCTGATAGAATTATATTGTTTGTAAAATATGTCAGCTTCTGCTTCGCATTCTACGAGTGATTTCTGTGACTAAGTAGTCCAGTGCATTCCAACAATAAAACCTATATTATATATATATATATATATATATATATATATAATATATATAGCAAATATTGAAACAAAAATAAGTTTGTTTTGTTTATGTCATCTTATTGTGAACTTTTGTTGTTGTTTTTCTCTTGTTCACTTAGGACTATGCAATTATTTACTGAGAAATGCATTTGGTGAACAAATTTTCTACTGTATCACAGAAAAGAATATAACCATCCCATTACAGGTAGAATATTTTTTTAGCATGAACGCTTAACCTGTAATTTCTATTAAGTTTTCCTTGTAAATTTGTTTAAACGTTGACCACGAGAAAGCATTCGATAGTGTGGACAGGACAACACTATGGAGGCTTCTTCGACACCAAATCACACTTGGAAGTCGTAAAAACCTTTACATATCTGGTCAGCATCATCGACAATCAAGTGGATCCTATTCAGATGTGAGGGTGCAGATCGGCAAAGTAATGGCTTCATTTGTATAATTAAAAAACATCTGGAACTCCAAACAACTATTTAATCAACACCAAACTCAGAATTTTCAATACAGGATGTTATGAAAGTTCCGATATATGCGCGGAAACTTGGAGAACTACCAAAGCCATTCATCCAGAAGATACAAGTGTTTATAACAGTTGTCTACGCGAAATACTTCGGATTCGTTGGCCAGACATCGTAAGCAACAGCCTACTGTGGTACAGTACAAACCAGATTCCAACGTGGGGACGAAATCAGGAGGGGGCGCTGAAGGTCGGTAGGACACACATTGAAGAAAGCATCATAACGGCATCACAAGGACAAGCACTCACCTGGACTCCTCTAGGTCAAAGGAAAGAGGAGGGCCAAGAATCACATTACGCTGAGAAACGGAGACAGACACAAGAAGAATGAATAAAAATGGGACAGAGTAGTTTGGAGAATGTTGGTCGGCGGCCTATTCTCTATTGTTGATAACAGGCGTAAGTAAGTAAGAAGGCAAACGCTTATTGTTTATTATTTTCTAAAAGATTTTTATTGGCATTTGTAAAATGTTGTGTATCCATTCGTTTACTACTATTTTTAAGGCGTTATATTTTTCTGTTGTTAAAATCCTTACATGGATCAGAAGCATAGAAACATTTATTAGTTGAAATGTGTGTAACCTAATACTTAGCTCTTTTTTTCTTATTATTTACTAGGTTCGTGATGTTAGTTTCAGCCAACGATTTCGTGAATTAGTGCTTTCTAATTTAACTAACAAATGTATGCTTCAGACCATTCAATGTATGGAAATGGGTCAGTCAGATAACGTTTGAATCTCCTGGCTGTTTGAAAGAAGAATCTTCGTGATCTTATTGAATTAGATAATAAAGATGAATCTCTTTCATTAGAAAAGTGACAGCTCTGCTTCTAAAGGGGAAATATTATCACAACGTTGTACTGTCATAGCTGTTTCGAGCAAGCAGGGCCCACGGGGACAATGATGTTAGTAATTATAATAGTATGATTCCACGTTCGAATTTTCCGGTTGAATCTCATAATTCAATTACTGAAGCATCTGGCGATCCAAACAGTGTTATTGTTTCACCAATTGTATACACCAGTACACATCCAGGTGGATTTGAACCGAATCTAATGAAGCCTTCAGTCATTGATCCAATGTCTCTTATTCACATTGATTTGCCGAAATTCCCTTTATCGGTGTTCGCGCCAAGAACAGTTCGAAATCTTCCGTCTCCTTTAAAGTAAGACCACTATATTCATTTACATATTGCTTATATGCCTAATGCATTATTGGTGCTCAGTATAACTGAAATTATATCTCACTAGTTTACGCAACATATCTTCAGTATTCCAGAATGTAAAGCAGCCAGTAAAATATATCTAGAGTAACTACAGTAGCGGAAAGGCTGAATACTGGTACAAAATGAATGCGTTTCATAAAGTACCACCTCATCTTTAAGATGTAAAATATCGACATACACGATTTTTGGAATCAAAGGTTCGTCTCTCAATATGTCATATTCTGTTTCGAACTCCAGTCAGTTTATAATTGAAAGTATTCTCAGCAAACGACGCACTTCATCGGTCACGTAACAAACCCTTAAAAATATTGGTGTCATTTTAGACAAACTTCATCCATATGAAATATGATTTTCACTATTTCGAATTCCTTCCGTTTCAATCAGCGATCAAGTTATAAATGATCTCAATCAAATTCTTTTTCTAAAAATAAGTTGTTATTCTGCTTAGAAACCGGTTTAATTTATCTGACAAGAAATACGTAGTCGATAGTAATGTTGAAATAGTTGGCATCGATCTGGCTCATCGCAATCATTGATAGCTTTTCTATAACTTGTAATCAAGCTTTAAATGTTTACTAGGACAATTAGTTATCTAGCATCTTTGGGAGATCGATACTTAGGATTAGTTTTTTACTGGAAGTAAAAATTAGATGACATTCTAAGCTAATTTTATTACTTGATCTAAACACATCCTTTATCTAGAAAGAGTGAGAGAGTGAGTGAAGGTTCAATATTGACAAACTTTTAAACATGTGCTCTGGAAGAGCAATGATCAAGCCTCTTAGTCTTACAAGGCTTGTCATACAAAACAAAAGTGAATTGAGGTCATTTAGTGAAGAAAGTGAACTGAAGATTGATTATTCAATGATAATGAATAAGGAATATTTTGTTTTTTAAATAACCTTTAACATAAAAACTGAATTAATCTTTACAAAACCTTTGCGTGTCAATGAATCGTGTTTTAATTTATTACGTTGTTCACATTTTTTCAATAACCTACAAACAGATATGATTCTTTTTTCTATTATTTACTCTGACTATTTTTCCTTTTACATGTGCTCACTTCTACAATGGTGAAATTCAATTTACTTGAACGTTTGTAGGATTATTTTTATTAGATATGAAGGCGAATCACATAACTGGTCTTTCTATCCGAAATTAAAATATATTTGACTACACTTAGTTTCGTGTTTATTGCTTGCCATCAAATGAATATGTATTTCAGAATTAGGCTAAATGATTTAGAGGTTTTGTACGTCTATTAGTGATCCAGAATATATCCGACATCCTTCTGAGTTAAAGTCGGTATTCCTTATCAGTTTTCATATTTTACCTAGCTATCAAATTTACTTGGAATCATATATAAATTAATATTCATGGGATTCCGTCAACGTAATGACTAATTTGAAATAATAGCTCATTAACATGCATAGTCTTTGTTATCTAACTGATGAGACTACTGGACACTTTTTAAATTATTTTTCAGTCATAAATTTGTTATTTTTGTCAATATAATTTATCTTTGACCTTGATATTTTTGTTTTTATTGTCGGTAAAAACGTTATCCACAGATCTTGCTCTAGACAAAACTTGTCATTTGTCGATAAATGTACTTGCAATAACACATCAAGTCAATGTTCTTGTGTCTTATTGACAAAAACCGATTTAGAAACTGATTTTCGTAAACGTCTAGCTGAAACATGGTCTGATCGATCGTTCGATGAACTAGATGATTCCTTAGAATCTTATCCATTAATGCAACGTAATGGAGCAAGACAGTCTTATCATCATGTGTATTCAACAGCTAAACGTCTTTTATCCGGTTGGACAATATTCACTTTAGGCGACAATGCTGCTAGTGTGGATGATGTTCATGCCAATGAAAATGATATCGATGAAAATCGGGATTTACGTGATAATATTCGATCTTTGTTAAGATTTGAAAATGAAGAAAATCAATGGTGCTATTGCTGTGACCATTTGTCTACAAGCAGTGCGGCTAGAATGTCTAATGTTGACAAATCTATCTTGTCCTTTCAGAATGTTATTCACCATATAGGTCGAGTCTATCATCCATGTATTATTACATTGCTTATGCACTCCAGGTAAATCAAATCAATATTTTTTTAATTTTGTTTACAAGTGTTCACTTTTAATTTTATATAAAGTTGTTATCGACTGTCGATTAGTTCGTTTGTAATTGCTAGTAGGACCGTTAACTTGTTTACCGAACAATGCACCCAACAGTGATCACAGCTAACTCTTTAACACTTAAGTCACGGATCTTCTGATCCAGTGTCCAGTCAAAGGATTTTTTAGGTTAGTCTTAAATATGAAACCTTCCACGAATATTCACCGAAATGACAAGATATCTATTCTGAAAAAAGTTTATGAGACAAGTTCTGCATCAGACATTTGCAAAGTTAACTGAAACGTTTATAAAGCAAACGTTTATGAAAATCAACTCAACATTATCTGTGGCTTACGGTTTATTCCATATGGTCTAGATCAACCATGAAGTATATTCTATAGATATAAACCTTATTTTGCGCGCACTTGACTAGTCTTTCATTTATTGTCGTTTCCATTTAAGTTTGTTTTGTGTGAAGTCTGTTTTCTATGATGACTTGGATGCCATTGGAATGTGGATAAATCAAATGGATTGATCTGTTAACATTTGTTAGGTCGATCAATTCCAACACTGCGTAGTATGTTTT
This sequence comes from Schistosoma turkestanicum, assembly GCA_944470395.2. Taxonomy (NCBI): domain Eukaryota; kingdom Metazoa; phylum Platyhelminthes; class Trematoda; order Strigeidida; family Schistosomatidae; genus Schistosoma; species Schistosoma turkestanicum. Next base: position 14,921 of record CALYCR020003353.1, read on the forward strand.
ATCTATAAGTTTTGAATTATGAACAAATCAAAAAGTGTCCAGCGCAACTGACGATTTACGCTATAAATCTTTTCGGGTACATAAAACATAGGTTACTCGAATGAATATCGTCCATCGGTTTTTGTTTCAGTCAACTAACAACTAATTACCATTTTCTCACTGAGTTACCTAATATTTTATTTGTCTAAATATTCTCATTGAAAGTTGCATTTATATTGCCTAAACTGAATAAAGCCTAACGTTTCAGCTCATTTGTAGTCTAAAGTTATATTCATTGATATTGATTTTCAAATGATCGTTTTTACACCACTCAGACAGGTTTTTATTAAACCTTGCTTCCATACCACAGTAACTTCAATAAGACGATCAAATATGCTTATCTTCATCTTCACTAGAAATTAATGTATATATACATATATATATATATATATATATATATACAAAGCTTAGTACGTTTAGGAGAAAGTTGAAGAAACGCTCAATGATATTTGTCTCTGTAAATGCATTTATTTTCACCGAATGCGTAGTTTGTATTTTGTATGCTGATTTTATATTATCACAGCATATAAATTAAACTTTATTTTGTAGTAATGATAACTCTATCTATTTATTCACTTGTTTGACTGAGTTTTTGACTTGTCGCACAACATCGTGCTTATCTGCCATACCATAAATCATAATTGCTAATTAAAGCAAAAACTACCGCATTGTTGTGATTTTTGGTTGTATTGTTTTACGTTTTTTGTTAATGTGCAGTTTACCCTTCTGAAAATCCTTTTCTCCTACTAACTCACTTTAGATCAAATTATTCAGTCAATCTGGTTTCAGTAATTATTATTTGCATAAAATTGTTCACTAATAATGATTATTAGGCATTCAGTAAATGTATTTGGTTTTTTTTTTGTGTGTAACTTATCTACATCAATTGTTGGTTGTGAGTAGATAAAAGTTATAACAAAAAAAAATAACTCATCATTGATTGACTTAAGGAAAATTAGTTAATAGTTCTTTGGATGAACCTTAAATGTTCTGAATATTTTTAGTTAGCCTGTGAGTATCATTTAACTATGGGTTCATATTTTAAATATATCATCAAGGTGATTGTTTCCGTGAAATAAATACACAAATGAACTGATCAGCTAATAAATGTAGATTTGATTTTTAACTGTTTCATCAATATGTTTTCACAGTATCTAATTACAAAATGCAGTTCTGTTACATAAGCCCGACCATAGCTGCTACCTAGACGTGGTGGTCGGGCTTGCCTATCGTGATGACCCAACCGAGCTATATTGGCTGGATCATATGTTCATTTAGATCATACCATTCCAGTTAGGTCGATTGAAGAACGGTAAAACTAAAAGTAGTGACTGAAGCTCAGAGAGCGAAATCAAACTGCTGACTGTAGATTGCTGTAGCAACAGTGAGGTGTTTCCCTCAGACAACCAACATATAAAGTGATGCTGCCTTCTTACAAAAAAGGAAGCGGTTGGAGAAGTTCGACACTAGAAATGTCACATCTCACCAATTTTCACTTGAAAAGAGTAACTAGCACCTTAAAAACTTTCCAAAAAATGACTGTGCTTGATCGATCATTAACAGTTGTCTCTTAAGCTCCCAAGACCAACGCTTATCTACCTTCTTTTTCAGGTTTCTTAAGATACATCCTCCCTTTGTGTGAGCAGCTGGAAAGTGACATCCACCCTCATACCTGTAAAAGCGCACGATACCAAATCGGTCGCAATCAAATCCTTTCTACACCTACCAACTCTCTATTATCTTCACGAATGACCGTTTTCGATTTCGTTCATCACTTCGTGCCGGTAATGTGAACGATCCGAGTTCACAAAATGTTTTTTTCTGTTTTCCAGAAACACCTCTCCTTTATACCTTACTGCAGTATATAGTCGCTTATTTTCTATCCGACTGAACGTAACAGTAAGGACTCGATAAAACATGGGCATTCGCCGTCACGGTTGTTCACTATCTCCATTCTTCTTTAACTTTTTCATAGCCTTGCTTTTAGACAATATTATCTTCGTCTGACTTTTCAGGGGTGAACCTTCTCCCAGGAGGACTCCCTATAGAATATGCAAATGACATAGCTATATTTTTATGAAGAATGTGACAAAATTCGGTCTTCCGACCCTTCTAAGCAACAATGCATGCATATTCGGGACGTGGTTCCCCCGTCGAAATGCAAAATGTTGCTTCAGGATTGGCTTGCTGTTATGCTCATCACTTGATATGCTTGAAACTATTACGAGTTCCCCTTAGTCGATAAATAAGACACGGTAGGCTACTCTGACCCGTTGCCCCAGCTGAAGAGAAAAGTCTTAGTATGGCGTAGAAAATGTATTCTACAAACACCCAGCAAACACTAATCTGAAGCACACAAATCGCGTTTATTTATATATCATATAAAGGTCCTTTGGAGAGTCACAAAAATAGGACACTAACTTAACACATCGACCAATCACGGCCAAGGATTTTCCTAGTAGGAAACGTGATCTCAGGGTCTGTTGATCAGCCCATGAATAAAATCCAAAGTAAAGACATTTATCAAGCGAGTTCTGGGGATCTAATGTCCCCAAAACTTGCATCGGTACCTAAACTAGTAATAACGTGTGTAGTAGTTGAGCGTGTTGACCGCCTCACTTGATAGTCTCATGAATACTGATGCTCTGGTGACTGACTAAATTTCAGCTCGGATACAGAGGACTTAACTGGCTTTGCCAACTTACGTCAATTACGGAATAGGGGAAGTATTCGTCTACTAACCTTAGGATGAGTTTACTGTGCATCAATTCTGTCTATCCTCCTATA
>CALYCR020003354.1:0-13577 GCA_944470395.2 Schistosoma turkestanicum
TATGTTGACTAGTAAGTAAGCATCATTCAAATCATTCAAACGACAACTCAGTTATTTTTTTGATCGTTTGATCCATCAATGATTATAAGATCAGGAGGAAGAAACTGAAAATTATCAAATGTTTCCTATTGACAATGCGCAATGTACAAAAACATTTAGGTTTGTGGAAATTGATTAGTTCAAGAGCAACTTACCATAAACATTGCACCACACCAACTGATCAACGATAGAATTGCGAATATATTCTGAAGCAAAGATACAAAAATTTATCATGTGAATTTTCGACTCGTACCCTCTAAACATCTCTCTCCGCAAATATACTGACTGCTCTAATTACAACAATAATGCAGTGCGTCAAGTCAGAGTTCAATTAAATTCATGTGCACGATATGGTCGATCTGTTACTCCGTTTCTCGTTTATGGAGGCTAGTAATACATCAAATTAGCTGACTACTCATTTCTCAGTAACGTATTTGATGATTACTAATAACGTAATTTGCACAATTGAATTGATGACAGGACTTATTCACGTTCTATTTCAACAACGTATGGGCATAAACGCTAATCAATTTTTAATTCATAGCAATTGCTGTCTCTCAAATTTTAGAATTCGTTTTCTTACACACATTGTGGTATATACACAAACTGCGAAACAGTTGGCGTCATGCTATCATGCTTTCAGTTAAACGTAAGTGAAAAAAACGAATTTCGAATGATTGTATATGCACAACATCTCAATGAGACATTCAGAATTTTATAATAGTGTGTATACATCAGAAAATTTAATTATAATTTTGCGTTTCATGTTAACCTTTTCTGTTTGAATTGTTGATCCTATTAAATTGAATAAAAAACGTTATCAACAATCATTTTTATATGGTAAATTTATTATTCCTAACAGGCCTAAATGTTTTAAAAGCCTATGAGCGTTTGCAATATCAGAGAAAGTGATTCCAGCATCTATTGATAAACAACAAAAAGTAAATAACAGTATCCTCCATTTTCGTGCAGAATCGTTTAGATGTTCACTCAATAAAATGGCGATACTCGTTATTAATAATGCAACATAAGCAGCACTAATGCGATCGATACAATCAAGAGGTGAGCTTATGAATTCAACACCGATTATCCAAATGATTACTTAAGAAGTAAACAAGTAATGTGTTAGTGCATAATAAAAATTTGTAGCAATCAACTTGGAAATATATTTTCGCAGAATAAATGTGTATGCAATTTTTTTCGATTTAAAAACTGGGCGGTGAACAATTTGTTTAAATTATTGTATCGTGAGTGCTTTCAGTGAATTTAGAAATATCTTAAAAATGCATTTGCACACACAACGAATATGTAGTTGGAAGATAACATGCAACGGACAAACATGCACATTCAACAACAACGTAAGCATGAAACAAATTGTTGTGGATATTACTTCCTCATTCATTAACATATAAATAATAAGATTCTTCAGTTTTTCCAGGTTTGATGACTGACAATAATGTGAGACCAGACAAACAATCAGGCTCCTTCCAACAGGCCTTCGACAAATCTGCCACGAGATTGGTGAATTAGGAGAAAAAATCATTTACTTACACGCACGATGTTGGTTTACAAATAGCGTCATGGCTATTAGCTTCTAACACTATAGCCAATGGGTTCGCTTTAATGGTTGAAATTTGGAGGTTAAACAAATTCGACAGTTTCACGTTGAACTGATTAAGGCAAAAACACAAGATGTAATTAAACGCAATATGTAAGTAATTACATGCAAAGGATTATGAACAAATAGATTTGAAATTTTGTATTCGCTGTCAAGTAATTGTAAGCAGAGATACTTTCCGAGTTTATGTTTTGAAGAATGAAAAAGTAGTTAGGCATAATTGTATGTCAGAAGAATAATCAATGGAGGACGGCTCATCACTATGATTCATCCAACTATCGATCTGACTGTATTTCCGTATATATGGATCAATATATCTCTATCTCATTCTATCTATTTTTGAATCTATGTATCTTGAAAATTATCCATTTTCAAACAGTGAATGTCGTTCATTGGACTAAAACAATCAAGTCGAATATTACACTGAATCAAATTATGAAACTTAAAGATAGAATGATATGATGACCATAAAATTAGGAAACTTACATCATTCGTTATACGCGATTCAGAACAATTTCCAGAATTTATAGTTTTGTACACCAATAACTTTATAACGCCTATTGATTGACTAGCGTTTACTGAACTGTAGACGAAATAATTGTTCATCACCTCTGTGTAAAACATTCGAAATTGTAATTGAGTTTGAGGTACAGTCAACATGATTAACAAGTACGTGCAGATGCTTTGGAATGTCAAAAAATGAATCATCATGTAACTCAAATGAGCTCACACAGTAAATACCATTGAACTTTTTCCTTGACTTTACTTCTTTCTTATCACTTTGAATATTATATTGTTTGAAACATCATGTTCTGCAATCTTTTCACACCATGAATAGCAATAATTACTTTTACATACCCAGATGATTGTGATTCGAGGAATTTTACAAAGAAACGTGAATCGTCGATTCCTATCCTTGGTAGAGTGTCTCTAGTGATGCCTTATCATACTAAACATCAATATTGGACTTGTAACGTTTTTACCTTGTTTAATGGCACTATCTTGGCCACAGAATCATTCAAGTCAAGTAGTTGTAAATCACAAATGTACCGATCTACTTCTTCACTGTGATTTTAACAGATTCGATCGGTTTTATTATCAAAACACGAAAACATGAGTATTAGATGTTGATTTATTTCGCTGTTCAAACGTTTATTAGTCGTACCTCTCAATCAATAAAGCACAGGGTGAAGCAAACTCTGCTTGCAGCTATTCAGCACTTCTATTGTGTTCTACTTCTTGATGACAAACGTAGTTCATTTCATCCGAATATCTGAAATCGAGGTTTGCGAAGAAAATATTGTCTTCGGTGTTTGTTATCAAATCATTTGGATTAAAGATGTTTCCCGAATGTAGAAATTTTTTCTTGATTTTGTCATTACATTTCATTTTATTTAAATCATATTCACTTTGTTCGATTATAATGCCGCGTGGATATCAAAACGCTTGTGTTCGTTGAAAGTGAACGTTTCTGTAATTCAGTCAACCGTAGTAAAAACTTGAAAAGCGTTATACGTTACAAGATTCAATTTGCATTGTTCGACTTATAATCGTAACTAATTGCTCCAACACGTTTTTTCATGTTCCATTTAATTTGTTCTTGTATTTCTATGAAGAAGTTGCCTCAACAAAGTACCAAAATAAAAGCTTTCTGTTAAATTGTGTGATGGTGAACCAGCAACTCGATATAGTCAATATTTATGTTCATTGAACAGTATAATAAGAATGCTCATTCTATAAATAACTAGACCAACTTATTGTTAAATTGTTTTTTAAGAGGCTTTATTTTGGAAAGTCATTCCTATACATTTGTAATATGTTTTTGGTGACTCATTCAGTTCTATATTTTGATGGTCCGTTGCATCACAATTTCAGATGTTATTATTTGTATTATTTTACAGTTTTCTAATATTTGAACCATTTTCGAGATTCTCTGTTTCTTCCTGAACTGTAATACGTTGTTTAGGTTAATACCTAATTATGGTGGCAGCCATATCGCGATTTGATCTTCTGAGGTTGATACGCTAATCTGAAGTGAAAGTGTGCCGTTTGAATCGGAATGGGAGCATTAATCCACAATTAGCAACACTTTGAGCTATTAAACCGGGATTATCAGCTGTAATTTTGTATAGGTAATTATGTGTACCTACATTTATAATTATTATTGGAACCGTTACTTATTGACTTCAATTTCTTTTCCTGGAGATTAACTGAGATCTGATCTTCTTGAACAAATTTTACCCAATCTTTCTCTGAATGAAATTTATAGTTGTTATATGATCACCTGTTTTCGTTTAATTGTTGCAGCTGTCTAACTGATAAATGATTATTCAAATCAGAAATAAACTCCTCTAACAACTTTAAATGTTTCTTGTAGAGTTTTTCAGTGGTTTCTTCATACTTTGCAGTGATGACGTGCCGTCGTGCGAAATTCTTCTCATAATCAAGGCACTGTTTTGTGAGCTATTCAGACACGTTCTGGTGCCTTTGTTCACTAATGACGTTGAGAGAACCAAATGACATTTTCACAAAAGTGGTTCATGATGGAACAACAAAATTTTGGTCGTTTTTTTCACCGACCCACAACTTAGTGTGTTGTATGACATCTTCCAATGGTAATGACCAATCCTTAGACAAATGGAGAGCGATCAGAATCCAAAAACTTAAAACTGTTTTACAAACATAACGAACCCTTTTACAGTTTTCGGTTGCATCTGTATGAAATAAAATTATTTCAATACACCGACAGGAAATGGTAAACTGTCGTCTAAAAGTTAACGTACGACTAACACAGACATACTAATTAGGTTTTAATTTCAGTAGACAGGTCATGGCCAATAATTGTCATCTTCTCGCAAAGACACAGTAAATTATTTATCGATTCGAGCAAATGAAGTTAAGTAGACTGTTTTGGAGATCAGTAAACGAGCTTGTTAATTGGACGTATATCTGTTCAATATATTTTACCTATCACGTCGTCACGATCAATAGTCGGTGTCACAAAATGGTGTTCAATTAACTTCACACATGTTTTCGAAGATGCTTGTTTAAGTATACTAGATATCATTTAGAAATTATTACTTGACTCAATGTTTGAACTAATATGTTTACACGTCTATAGCATTAGCAGTAAATCATAGCGCATTCTCGTACTGGTATGATCCGTATGAATCATTATCATATATTCACTTTGATTGCGTCTTATGCATGGAGCGAAACATTTGTAGTGAATGATTTGTTCACGGAACATAATGACGTGATACAATATATCATATTCTGATCGGAAGTAGTATCGAATTATTCGTTTAAAGCTATCCTCATACAATCGTATTACCATTTTGAATCAACGTTCATTTTGTTTGTCCAAAATGCACAACAGCCCTAATATACTTTAAGTGAATAAACATTGTAGGATTTAATTTGTCCTACAAATGAAGTTCTAGAGCGGTAAACGCAATATTGGCGTTATTAAAGGAAAGCTATGGTTAGAAGAAGATCAACTTTGCATTAAACATTGTCTGTTTCCAAACGTACAAGGAACTCACAATTATCAAGAAAGACGAGCAAACATCCCGTGATTTAAGGTTTGCTGCTACGAATATGAGCATGAACATATACTTATATCGTCTTAGTGCTGCGTAAAAATTTATCACATGGTGATTGACCCTTTCTATATATTTTTTTAGTCAATAATATATTTGCACTACAGAAGCTCTCTGTTTCAGATGCTTACGATTGTTTGTCATCACTTGTTTGACAATAGAAAATGATTTTTTCTCAAGTCATTTATTTTGCCAACATGGTAAAGTAATGTATCAGAGTAACATAGATGTCAGAGTTTTGTGGTTTCCAATATCGAATTGTTTGGTATATATGAGATTTCGTGATGGAGGTTTGCTCAAAAGTGCTTGCTTAGAAAGAACATTTGATAGCATAGTTTTCCGAAATGGATATGAAGTGAATAGAACAATTAAAAGAATAATAATAAAAATCAACCTTACTGTAATTGTAGGAGCAGAAATGAGAAATGGTAAAGACCTAACTGATTCAATAGATATCACAAACAGATTGAGATTGAAAAGTTTCATAGCACTAATTTACCATATCGTCCAATTTTCCTCGGAAAATTTTAACAGGAACAAGTTACGTAACCTTAGTTTCCACAGTCGTCCGAACGCACTTAATCGTAAAAAATAATTGAAAACTATGAAACTTTCATAACAATTTTCTAATAATGCTAAAGAGGTATTACAAATAGTTTACTTCGGGTAACTAAGAGCAATGAAAGAACTGCCATAAAAGGGATAGAATAGTTATGGATTTTCCCGATTTAAAAAACGAATATCTATACTAGATGTGACATCAATCAAGGCAAATGCTCGATTCGTCAGTATGAACACAGCAATATTTTGTAGCTAAGAAAGAGGACACGTCACAAATCTTCAAAATTATTCTACTTGGTAAATTCCATAAGCGTAAGAGGTTCTCTCAATGAATGCGACTTCAAGAAAGAAAAAAAATTCCTACTGCTTATCATGGTCATCAAGTTACCAGAAAATGATAAACGTAAGTGAATTTTTGCTTATATAATCATCATTTTCCATGGTATTTTGACTAACAGGATAACAAAAGCCTTCACTATCGTTTTTGTAAATTGAAGACTTTTACTAATTTTGAAAGCTGCTCAGTCTAACACTTCAAATACGTATGAGACAACATCAACAACCAATCAAAAGCAATACATTTTGCAGTTGAGGTGAAAATATTAAACAATAATCGCCGACTATACGTTGATATTGAATTAAACTGGATTTAACAGCAATGTAGATAGAAAAAATTAATGACTGTTATCTATACAGAATGCATTAAAACTGAAATCTATTTCCCTACTAGTTTTTATTACACGTTTGCTCTGTTAATGTAAACAAAATTATAAAAGTTTGCATTCGTTTTATTGCTGTATCACAAACCAAGCGATAATAAACTTTGTCAAAACAGTCAATTCCAGCTTCAATCACATAACGGTATGAGAATAAGAAAACTCACATTGAAGTGATTTGTAACACTTATTAAATACTATTACCTAACATGATATCTGGAAACACAAAATTACTGTATATCTACTTCTACTTCTTAACTAACTACAGTTTTACCCTTTTAAAGGCAAATTATTTACAAAGTTCATTAAAATTATTGCTATCTGTAGTGCAGTTGCAAATAACATGAATTTTACTGACTGTTGTGATAATGTAAAATAATACGTGACAATGATTTGAAATAAAAACTATGAACAATCCATTCATTTAAAGAAGCTCTTATGCTAAGTGGAAGAATATCGGCATGATATGTATAGTCATCGGAACAATTTAAATATTCATCTGACTGTTATTAATTTTGTCAAAACACCAAGTGACTTGTCTTACTTATCCCTTTCTGAGTATAATGAGTATATGTATATGGAACAGTTCAGTAGAGAAAAACGAGGTGTATATCTACGTTTACAATCGTTGGATGAACATCAGAAGACTTTATTTGTAACAGTCACAGACATGATTATCCATACTAACAACATATAATTCCTCATACGATATTTCGAATTTATAGTCTGCAAAGCTTTGGATCATTCTATTATCTGTATCAGTAAAATATTTACAAGGAATTCAGACGAGGTTTCAACTCAGAAACTTTTCGATCAAGACAAATACGGCAAAAGCAATGTTCGGCTTTTAATATCATGGTATTATTGCACTGAAAAAAACGTAGACAGGTCATGTCTGTTCAGTTGATCTGTTTCAAAACAGAACATTGTATGAGAATGAAATGACACTCTGATGATTAAGGAAAGATTCTTTTCAACTAAATGTTTTACAGATTATGATTGCTGATACTAATTTGAATCAGTTGATTGTATTGTTCGGCCGCTCGATATAAATTTCTTTCTCAGGTCAGTATTGTTGGAGGGTCAATGTTTGTACTCATTCAATTGCTCATGAAAATGAAAACGTCAAATAGGTTTTCGAAGCTACGGATGCTGATCACTCAAGTGACCAACATTTATTCGAATTTATCTAAATAGTCAATGCAAATCTACAGGAATTTTATTCGCATATAATTCATCAAGTAAATACAGGAATCTTTTGTGTATAAAGCTGATATATAAATCTAACAACAGATGGCTAAAAAGTGTGAGATTTTCACCGTGCAATTCTGTTGTTATAATAAAATTGTTTGTGATTTATGAATAATTGTTTGTTGACCATCGAATAACTCCAATAAAATAATTTGAGGAATAGCGACGTCAGTTCAGAGAATAGTACTAATTAGCCGTAAATGAGTAATTTGCGTCAATGTTTGCGTCCTAATATTATTATTATTTCGGTTTTTATTCTTCTCATTGTGTGACGGCTTTTGTTGCATGTTTTGTTTTACTGACGCTTAATACTTGTTCTTTTATGGACGCACTCAGAAGTTTTAATTCCGAGAACAGCCATCATTACATAATGATTTATCATTTCAATGCCAATACAATAAAAGTGAAACTGTATTTCACTAAATTTGATACGAATAGAACGATGTCACTGTGTTTTCGCTGCATTATCTATAATTTTATTACGTTACTTATTAAAAATGTCTTTGGTGCACATGTCACTTAGAAACAGTAAGACTCACACGTTGATTGTTATAAAGATTTGAATTCTATGAACTATGTAATCCTTCATTCTCATTACGAACTTTACTTTGCATGAAATATATCTGATTGCATGAAGTTATCGCACATGTTAGAGACATTGACATACTCTACATCACGATCGCTTCGTTTCGACTAACGCAATTACGCCGATGACTGGAAATTGTGCATGGTCCACCGGTCAGTATTTTCAAAGCCTCTACTTACTGAATCATCTGTTTAAGTTCCTTCCGATCGCTGTTTATTCTTGTATGACTTTTATTAATTCTCCGCGTGTTTTGTTCTGCGTTGGCAGTGAGAATTTTAAGGTACTACATGTCTTGTGAATTAGTTGAGTGATTTCTCTCATGCTGATCTATGTGGCCCCTACTGCTCCTTCCATATCTCATCATCTGCTTGAATCGGATTTATTCTTTCTCACACTGAGTTGGCACTGTCATTAGTGTCACGTTGACTGATGTTCGGTCAAGTGAGAAGACAGCTGTTAAATAACACATGTATTTCTCAGATGATTCCTTTCGAAGGAAGCAATGTGTCTGCTTCATTCATAAAAATCTTGCGACGCCTGTAAAGGAAAATTTTAGTTAGGCTTCTCCTGGTAGCTTTACTGAGTTTGAGACGCTCTTCACTTTTATAAATATATGCCTTGTTTTGCTAATTCTTGCTTTCCTATCTGCGCCAGATCCAGACTGTTCTTCCATGATGCTCCCAAGGTACTCCTTGGGTTTCTTCATTCTCCAAAGCCTCTTCTTCATTTGCTATCAGGTTGAGACGCGTCGTGAAATTTCGGTAGTCCGTTCTTTTTTGCTTGTGTATGTCTAGAACTGCGTCATTTGTGGCTGACTTGGTAACAGAGTTAATCGATCGTGAGTATGGTGACTTGATATATTACATTTGCTCAATTGATTTTACTATGATTTTTGATGAACAGATTATTAGTTTACAGTTGTTTGAACACATTATCAAGGATGCAAAGATGTAGTGGAATTTCATTGTGACTTCATGAAGCCCAACCTTTGTCAGCGTTATCATAATCACCTAATGACCAACACGCTGGATTAGGAAAGAATCTGCAAACATTATCTCTATCTGTTCAACTTAATTAGTATTTGACTGAGTTTTGTTAGAAGATGAGATTGTTAGAAATCCGAATAGTAACCTACTGAGATATTCTGAGTATCTCCTCAGGTTCACCACGTTGCTGAAGAAAACTCATTATCATCATACTATTCACACTGCCCACGCTTTCTCCTAATCAAAGGGGTTGCTATTGAATGTCGACGTTTACATAATCCATCTTTCTAATGTGTAAGCTGAACATCTGTTTACCTCAGGTACTTAAGCGACATTGTGCTGATGGATTTCTCGTTATTGAAACGTGCGTGAGGATTTTATAGCTGTCATCAAAGTTAAAATCATTGTTCGGTTGGCTGTGAACACGATCACATGTTGAAATTTGTATTTAAAAAATTGTCATCATTATCAAAAAACGATACATTTCGAATTGTTCGGTTCACTGCACCTTTGTACTCAGCAGCACAACACGCTTACTATCGACGCGAATACAGTATAGATTTTTTGTAAATTGTTCATTCAGTACACTGATTCTCGAAAACAGTTATATGTATCCTTATTTACCACTTGAAATACAAAAATCATTTGAGGCAACAGAGGCTTTCTGCGTCGAATGCTTACATATTGGTTTCCATTTTCTTTAAATGTAAGCCTAAATTATTGTATCAGTAAGTTAGAAACGAAGTCCTTTTAAGTAATTTGATGTTCGTAATGAATGCGTATCTGTATCTTATTTATAACTATGCAATGAACGTGTTCGTTAAAGGCAAGCCTTTGATTTATATTTTAAACGTTACTTATAAGCATTGAATTACCATTACTTGACTTGAGTCATAAAGTAAAAAAATTAACAGACAAATTTCAACTGCTGTCCAGTTTCAAAGAATGTATTAGCTTTCGTGGTGAATGCATTTTAGATATTAATCAATTAACTAACTTTGACGATGTGCCTCATTTTTAAAGTTTTAATCAGTTGCAATCTGCACTCATATACTCAAGATTAAATACGTATGGATAATAAAATTCGAATACGCTACGTGTCAGAGAGATATGTGCGTACTAGATGACTCATCTTTTTTGTTATGGAATTTCTAGTGATTAGTTGAAAAGTGATCATGAAGAAAGTTTGATACAATTTCCAACAGTACAGTGACTAACCAGAAGTACACGCACAACGACATTTTTTCAATATGTTCCGTTTACGCTAGTAGTAATAAATACAGTTTTCTATAAAATATTTACTACAAATAAACTGATTATCCTACGCACAGAATTCTTGCAAGTCCGATTTACGTACATCAACTATAACCACGATCAAAATTAGTTTAAGTGACTGTCAAATCAGTTTCACTGATCTTTCATCATTTTAATGAAACGCAACAATCTTCAAAGCATATAACTGACACGTATTATATGCATACATTTGACTAGCTACGAAAGTAAAGTTTTGGAATTTTGTTGATACATCATCATTGCTAGTTACCAAGGTGTTTATTCTGAGGTTGACGCACAGCGAATAAAGGGGATTTGCGAATTTACGAAGTGGTTGAATTTAAACAATAACAATAACATATGCTTCCTCAATGTTCTATGTGTCTATCGTTCATGAGAAATGCACTTTAAATGCAAATGATCCTCGATATGAGTATATCAGCTTACCTTATTCGTGCATTACTAAAGAAAGTTAGTCCTAAATGATTAGCTAAATAAGTCGGAAAATGACCGTTATGATTTGGATAAAGCGATTTGGATCACCCATAATCACTTTCATAAAATGCATCACATGCGATTGTATATGAAACAAACGCAAACGTAATTTGCACAAACGTGACTCTAATTTGCCGAGCACTTCAGACATCATGTCGAGTTGAAGCAATAAATGAGGTTGCTTTTGAAATAGGTAAACGCTAACTGAAATGGACATCATTGGACGGAGGAAAACGTTTGCTACATTTGTGAAAATATTTGATAGTTTATAGCGACTAAATTCATTGTCATTATTCTATGAAAACAAACGTGTTTCGCTGTGAACAATCTAGTTATGTTCAGTTGTATATAGGTTTAATCTGGTTTACCTCATTTAGTCAATCCGCTCACGATCTCATTAATGACAAGACAAGTAGATAGCTCATAGCTTCAAGTAACCAGTTCACTATCATCATAGTTGCAACTGCTTCATCCGTTGATAAAGTGATTTAGGTCTACAAGATAACACATCAGTGAACAGCCTATTATATAGATTTTTATTACATCATATAAGATGATTCGAAATGAAAATCAGAGAAGAATTCAGACAAAAGTCTACCACATGTCAGTCAGTGCAATAAAATATTGATAGAATAATTCTGATGAACAAAATAGAACAAATTCAAATTCACTGGGATATTTTATGAATAACAAAGAATCCATCAAAATCGGTAATTATTTCATTCTTTCACAGCATATATGGATAACAATGGAAAAAAGCATTGACATGGTATTGTGAGATTATCAACAGTATCACAAACTCAAACGAACATACTAAAGTCATGTACAATAGAGAATAATCGTCGCTGTATTTCAACAAGTAGTAAAAGGTCAGCGAAATCACCTGAAATTGTAATAATGTAATTGTTAAGACTAACAATGAAACGTTGAACAACTCATACATATGTGATAAAACTAAAGATATTTACAGATGAATTGTTAATTGTCTAGTAATTCCACATCATCAAAACTAATCAAATGACAAGTGAGTTAGTTATTTGTTTGATCATTTGATCAATTATACATTCTTAGACAATGAGATAAGTCTGATCAACATCCAGTTTGTTGATGAGCAAAATATAGAAATGTGAAATTTTCACTATCCACCACCTAACATTCAAGCCTTCATAAGATAATATTGTAACTAACGACGTTTCAAATATCACTCTCTATATATCAATTCCAAAGCATCAGTTGCATAACTTTTGCAAAAGCTGCAAGGTTTGAGTTTCTGTCTGTTGTAGGATATGTGAAAATTCACAATATAACGATACAGTCATATATGTGTAAAATCAATTATTCATGAGTAACTTACAATAAATATTGCACCACACCAAGAAATTAACGACAGAACTGCAAATGCTATCTACAACAAAGAAAAAAATCCTTTTTAAAACAGCTTCAAACTTGAAGTTTCTGTCCGTATTGACATTTGTGAAAATGCATGATTCACAGAGGCAGTTAATTGTAAGGAAATCCAATTATTCATCCGAAACTTACAAAAAAGTCTGCATTGCACCAAGACATCAACTTCAGAACTTCGAATACTATCTAGAATGAAAGAAAATAATTATTCATTGGTAAATATTTGGTTCGAACTGCCTAAACATTATACATTCGCAAATCTTCTGAGTGTTGTCGCTACGAAATTTTACAGTGCATCAACTTTGAATTCAGAAAATTCATATCCACAATATGAATGACATGCAACTACAGTTCACTCTCATTAGAGCTAGTTAACATTTGTATGTAATTATCTTGATGAATAATGTAATCATAATGTTTCTCAGGACTTTGTTACGTTTTATTTCAACGTTCAATCAATAAGCAGCTGCTTTGTCTTAAAATTCATGGTTTGTTAGGCGCATATGAATAAAAATGAATTTGTTATGAATATACATACATAACATATGGATGATGATTGCTGTTTTTCTAGACTTCTGTATGATAACGTTCCTAATTATGCTTCGGAAACAAATAATTTGTTTGAATAATCAATCATAAATTATTTCAAAGGCAAATGTTATCTGCAATCAATGATGATATGTTGAAGTGATTTCTCCTAATCAGCTTACGTGTTTTGATATATAGCAAAGTACGGTTAGAACAGAGAAAGCAACTCCAGCTGCCATAAATAAACAACAAAAGGAAAATAATAGTATCCTCCATTTTCGAGCGAAATCTGTCAGTTTAACACCCAATAGAAGAGAAAAAATCATGAAGACGGACGCCACATCAGCAGCGATAAGGAAATCTTTCCAATCATCAGGTGGGCTCAGTAATCCAACGCAGATTATCCAAACGATCAACTAAGAAGTAAAAAAGTGATATGTTCGTTTATGATAAACAAATTGTGAAATAAGTCGACATCGATAAAAATAACTGAAGGATAACGGGTAATGCGTTTATCTC
>CALYCR020003355.1:0-30065 GCA_944470395.2 Schistosoma turkestanicum
TTCTCTTCAGATTTTGCGCAGTGTTACGACTATTTGCAATAATTCCAGTGACTTGTCTAAATTCTGTTTTCACTTACTACTAAATTGTCTACTTATCCTTGCTTACAGTTGACATTTTGCCCTTTCTTTTCTCTCTCTTTTGTCAATTCTGAAAACCATACTTACCTCCAAACAAAAAGCACCTGAAATGGGCGTATGTCTAGGTCACAGCTTACATCAGGCGTATTTCGATCGAAGGTTTTCTTCTTAATTCACTTTCGAATAATGTAAACCACGGAATAACTTTACAATTTAGTCATCTCATTTGTTTTCACTTGTTGAAAATATGGCTCAATCAAACTGTTTTAATCGATGATATGGCGCAAATGTGCCATCAGAAAACAGACTCATGTTTCTAAACTAACTTTTTTAATTTTATTCATTAACATAGTAGCATTTGTAACAAACTGTTTTAGCCTCTAAACTGGCATGTATCTTGTAACATGCCTTTACTTGAGAAAATATTATCCGAGTGTATAATACAGTCTCAACCTACCTAAATAATGAAAATAGACTGATTTTCTTTCTATTGTTATTAGTCGTATGGATTTTTTCATAAAACTCATTGTAACAGACTGATGGAAGAAAACAATGGCTTTCTTGAATACGGTGTTGACCGGAAGCAATTACCAAATATATCTTTGAGAATCTTAAAAATTTCAACAGCTAGTTTACCGAACGTAGTCGTATTATTAGCTTCCGATTAGTTTTATTATCAAAATCAATTCTCCGTCCTTCTCGAATACTTATCATTCTCAATATTATTTCTGATAGACAATCAAATCGATATCAGTGTAAGTTTTAAACAATTTTCATTTTAAAGTTATTCTAAACCTAAGAACAATGTTCATAATATATTGTTTCATGTAGCTGATACAAGTGATGATGAACGAGAAGTTTTTGCATACTGGAAAACTTATTTAAAAATATGTATACTGAATAAATTTGTCATCTGGCAATACGTCTAATAAGTTTATTTGAAGTAAGTTTTCGGTAGTCGAGGAATATCTAAAATTTCCGTCCAACAAGAAATTAACCTTTCATTCACGAAGGTTATTTAAAGTGCTTAATCAAGAAATAGTATTGGTGAAAAGTTCACTATTAAGGCGACCGTGTGTCAAGGAAATTTATGGTATTCGATCAGTGAATTATGGTGTTCATTTCATATTCGCTTCAAATGGATGTGGTTTTTTGGTCGTTGAGATGAGATCACGATCGCCTTTAACTACTTTTGTTCATTTTTTGATAGATTAACCGCTCTGCGTTTTCTAATAACGGTTAACAAGACGAACAGTGTAGGAAGTACATAAGAATATCAAATATTGACCACCACAGAATTGATGAGCCCGAAGGTGACCATAACACAGATTACATGAGTTGATGAACCTGATTACCAAGGAATTGGTGAGCCTTGATTAAGAATACTTCGGTCTTACGTAAATTGGTTAGCTCGATAATAAATATAACGCAGTCCACTGCCTAATAATATTCATCATCTGATCTATGGCAAAGTTTGACAGAAGTATTTATAGCTGATGCACTCTCACCGTTCCATTTATTATTTACGCATAGTTATTATTTTTGACAACGGATTGTTGATTTTGTAGATAAGTTT
This sequence comes from Schistosoma turkestanicum, assembly GCA_944470395.2. Classification (NCBI taxonomy): domain Eukaryota; kingdom Metazoa; phylum Platyhelminthes; class Trematoda; order Strigeidida; family Schistosomatidae; genus Schistosoma; species Schistosoma turkestanicum. Next base: position 1,655 of record CALYCR020003355.1, read on the forward strand.
ACTCCACCTGCTGAATATTTTTGACTGGTTGTTTTGTTCGATGAGGTACTACCAAACACTTTGTTGTAGAATAAGAAAACGTGCAAACGTGTACAGAGTGATTATGTCATCATGAAATGACCATTATATTGTATAAGTGTAGTTATTCACTCATAATATACACAGAGAGATTGTGTGAATGTACTTCACGCGAGTGTATACTCTGACCCTACCTACTTACGTGATTAGATAAAACTTTGATTTAATCTCTGATTTAATATCTTTGATTTAATATCTAATATATATATATATATATATATATATATATATATATATATATACAGTTGTGATTTCTGTCATTTAGAATCCAAATACGCTGTTCAATTTCCATTGAACACAGCATTTGATGGTTGATAATGCGCGCATTGTAAGTCGATGAGCAATTGATTTCAACTGGGAATTTTTACATCTTAACTCCTACATAAATATGTATTTCATAATTTAGTTAAATTCATTTTAAATAACTGTGATTATTCAAAATACTGTCGTTAAAAAACCAACATCTATCTATGATAAAAAAATTATGTTATCAACGTATATGATTAGTCTATGATTTTGGATGTAGTAATATCTTTATCATTAGATAACTTTTGTATGCATTTTGAATTTCAAATGATTTTCTAAATACTTAACATAATGTTTCTTTATTTATTAATTGTAGATTCGTTTGTTTGATTGTTCTTGCATGCACTATAATTATGATTGTTGGAAAGCGAAATATCACTTGGGATTTCTACCAATTTGGCTTAACCTGGCCTCCAACATTTTGTTATTCGTATATAGTAATGTTTCTTTCATGATAAACAACATAATTATATTACTGAAATGATTGCTTCATTTTATTCATGATCGATAATTGAATTAAATTAACTCTATTCCGTTTTCGTCACAATGACATCCTTAGATCAAGTAACCTAATATGGTTTGTTTCGTTGTGTTAAATTATCGACGGAATCCCACAAAGGATGATATAATATTAGGCGATTCGTATAAAAGTTGAATTTGAAAATTGCATAATGCTGATAATACCGTCAGCAAAGTTGATATTCACAACGATTCTTCAATGTGTTATGTGGTCCATAACGTGACGAAATCATAAATATTCAACAGCGTATGTTGTGTAGGTGAAATTCACTTTTTTTGAGTCTACTTTAATCTTAAACGACATAAAGATGAGTAATGATATCAATTTGAATATTAGCAAACTTGATACCAATTTCAAAATGTACAATCGTTACTACGATTGAACACCATCATTAAATATCTTTTTGTTTACCTCTTATTAAGCGCCCAATACCTGAAGGATTGTCATCTTTCACAATACATGGACTATGGTAAGATAATATTTTGATGTTATATCGGGCGAATGTTTCTGCAGTAATCAATGCTATAAATTCGAGTGATAAATTTTTTTTTGTTGAACATGAATTGAAACTCTAATGAAACTTTTACATTTTGATCATATAAATGAGTGTAGAGTAGTCAGCTCATTAGATGAACATATTATTAATTGTAGAATGACAGATGAAGTAGAATTTCGGTGCCACCACTTACTGTGGATAAGTGGAACGTCAATGAATTTGATGAGATGGCATATGTTATGAAGTCAAATGAACTTGCACAAAATCGTATTACGATAGTTAACTGAAGATTAGTAGCTTTTGTGACATGCACTCATCTACCAAATAAAAAAGCTATTGAATGTTTTGTTAAAGACAGTAGAGATATCCAAAAACACTTAGGAATTACTTATTACATAAATGTCTTTCTTGTAACATTCAAAGATATTTGAATTCGACAGTGGATTCATTTAGTAGGGAAATCATGATTGGTGTAGTCGGTGCATTTGTATTACGTAAGAAACATATGAATGAGACAACAGTTTTGGAAAACCTTATAATCAGCCGTCATTCGTACAATTATATCGAGTTTTACGTTTGTAAATTAATTGTGTTTCGATTTTTTGTGTGATAGGCCTCAAATTTATCCAAATATAACTGCAAATTGTACACCCACATTAAAATTCAATTTGACACTTTTAAATGTGAGTTGAATACAGTATTTGCGTAACCATTGTATCATTTATCAACATTTGTGATTGAATCTATAGTCAACTAAAAACGCGTAAATAAAATAACTGCTGCTTAACAGTAAAATAATCACTAATTATAATTGATCGTTGTAAATATGAACAATCGCAGTTAATTGTACAGTGATGAAGTAACTTCGCATTGAACAATCATACTACTTTTCTGTTTGTCCGTTCATTCGAGTACACTACACTGTTGAGAAGGTTAGGACTTATAAGTATACATTAATTATGATTCACAAATTCAGCCACCGCAGAGTCAGTTGCATTGTAATAAGTAATAAACAATATTTTCTGAGTAAATAATCTAGTGAAATCATTTGAAATATGATGTGATTTCGTTGAATTGTGTGCAATCTAATATAATGATCAATGGTTTGATAATAAGTTGAAATGCTTTCTTGTTCTGAAAGTGTGTTTCATAAATCATTTTATATATATTGTTTGACTCAACGTGCTCATATAGCAGGCCAGTTTGTTACTAAAATCTATGGATTCCTGTCACAATAGTATCAACAAGAATAGATTATATCAATCTTACAACAGATTTTCCATATCATATACAGTGAAGACAGTGATTTTACATATAACCAAATATTTGATGATCGATGACAATGAAACGAGATTGACCATTTTTACACTCACCGATAACTGTAGTGAGTGTATAAATATTGACTAGTTGAAAGAACACCAGATTGACTTGTTCTAGTGTAGTATTTCCGTGATCAAATAAAATAGAAAATAGAATTCTGAGAAATAATTTATCTCTGACTGTTATTCCATGTGCATTTCACATGTACGACAGCTGAATTACTGAAAAACAATTTATTGAAACAGTATTCACTGGTTAAATCGAAGGCTTCTACATTCATCTTTAAATGTGAATCACATTTCATTATAATTTAGCATTGACTCGTATCACTGAGATGCAGCTTCATTTTGATGTTATTTCAATATAATCATTTTCATAAAAGTGAAACATTATTGATTATCGAATACTATTTCGTTAAGAATGCCACATTTTCAGTTTCACCATTGTTTGAACTGATAACGTAGGTGAGTATGGATAAGTTAGAATATCTACAATAAGCACAATTGAAAGAGAAACTCAACCTTTCAGAAGAATTCTGAACAAAGTATTTTGGACAACGAACTGTTGATACTTACATTCGTTTGAATGAAATTACACTTTGAACATTTGTTAAGGTATACCTAACTAACTAACAAGAAACGTCATTTTATTTCAGCCATTGAGACCTGAATTAGATCAAAAATGGCCCTTTTTAAAAAATACATCGATGACTGAAATATTTTGGTAAGAATGAAAATTGTACTTAAGGCTTTTTCTCTGTTGTCAATTTTTCATAATGATAACAAGGCCATATTTAAATTATATTCTCTGGTAACGGATTGCTTAAAGAATTAGTCAACTATCACGATCAGAAAAACAATTATGTAGTAAATGTCTGTATACTCACTTTCAGAAGTCAAACACAGATTTCAGGAGCAAACAAATAGATCATATGCAATTTTAAAACACATGCACACTGACCAGTGAACAAATGACCGAACACATTAACTGACTCACGTGAGTCACTGTAGTCTTTAGGATTCTGAAAAAAAAATCTAACCTGCTCTTATTTATAAGGCATTAGTTGCGATATTCCAGCCTACTAAGATTCATCTTGGAAAACCACGTTTAGGATGTCTAGTAATGCAGCAGGTATCCGAACACATATGTCAAACACAGGAAATACAGTTTGCACAAGTTAACTGTATATGCAGTCACTTTAATCTGAACATGTTTTGCATCAGTCAACTTCTTTTCACAGCGCAAGCTCAATTCAATATTTTCGAGCACAAAGTACTTTCACTTCAACTAAAATGTTGTATATCAGTTGATTTTCTTTTGAAATTTGGCCGAAAGTGATTTGTTATTTTCATTTCAAATTGCTGATAGATTTTTAAGTATAATTTCAAATAACCACTCATAAAGGCCACAAGTACATAAAGGATTTCTAATCGATGAAACAATATATTCGCACCGAATTAATTGTGAATTCAATTCAATTCATCATTGTATGATGATATGTATATATGCTGAGTTGACTTTTTGTAGAGAACTGAATATTTTACTTACATGTTTTATGTAAGGGAACGCGAATTTGAAAAACATGGACAGTGTGCAATTCAAGATCCTCAAGTTGGGAGCGTCTATGGCTACTTCAAAACTGCTCTTGAACTTTATAACAGAACAGATCTTTTGAAGTATGTGATTTAATTCCTATTATCATAAGTTGTATTTATTCGGTGTGTAGTTCCCTCAGTGACTGATTGTGACGTGAAGTAGTTATATTGTAATTTATGCTATAACCAATCACTTTCGAAGAAGGAAGAATATTAATAATGCAAAGCACTTACATACTACAGAAATTTGTGCTTGGGTCATCTAGGCTATTAACCTATGTTGAGGTGACTGCTTTATTTTCTAATCTTGCCAAATAAGTAACGTAAACGATAAATCTGTTATTCTAATTGAACTATAGAACATAATCCGATTTTATAAATGCGCGTCGTACAAGATGCTGTTAGATTCTGAAGCCATTTTCATGTCAGTAGGACGATACATGGAAAGATCTGAATGTCAATAAATGGCTACCAATAAATGAACTCATACAGCAACGTTACGAATTTGATGAAAAGCAGTAACAAATGATTGATCTACTCAAGTTCTCACACACACTTGTCAAAGTAAAATGATATTCATCCACAATAGCCAGATTATGTGTATGAAGCGATTAACAAGATGAGATATGTGAATGTTATTCGAATGTTTTCTTTGATTTAATTTATTACAGCACACTGAGACGCAATAACATCGTTCCAAGCAATCGAACATTATATAATGTAAGTGTATTTGTCAACAAGTATGAACAAATTACTTATATACATCACTTTACTACAATAGAGTGTAAACTGAACTTTGGTGCCTAATTATTGAGTATAACGTGAGTGTTGCTTATGATATCATGTTGTTTGGAATGTGAGTTAGGAATGGTTGGAACAATTTGAACGACGGCCATTCACGTGAGATGATATTTGATCGTTCTCATGTAAAAAGGATCATCTCAATTTCTAGATAACACTTAGTTAATCATGAAATATCAAATCTCCTTCGTTCACAGAAGTCGTTTTGTAACTCATTATCATTACATTCGTAGTTGAGATTGACTCAATTCAGCTTCTATTACTGAAGGTGAAAAATTAACTGTAACTCAGTTACTCTTTACTCGGATCATTTCCCATTTACTGACTTATCCAATTAAATCTCACAACAAGGTCCAGAAAATTTGTGTCGGTTCTGATCACAATGGACCCTATATACGTTATTATAATAATGTGTTTAAAGTCATTTACAAGTAATAATTTAACAAAAATATATACTGTCAATAGAAATGTATTTTACTGTTTTGATTACTTAGCGAACATACTTTCAAAACGTACTGAAGAAAGAATACGGTTTTCCAGGTTGGTTATTATGCAGGCAAGGACGTGGGAGAGTAAGTTTCTCTCTTAAATTGATTTAACTAATTATATTTTACTTTGATAGTCTAAGTTTGACCAGCCAATCAATATATACACCATAGAGTATATGACTGATTTTTTAAAAAGCACTTTTGCAAATGATAAGTTCTGTAAATTTTGCAGAATAATCGATAAAATGATCTATTAATAACCATTTTCAATAATGTTTCTTTTCATGATTTCGCAAAATTTTGCCAGGGTGTCACACATTACAATTTTGAGGAAGTACGGTTTTGTCTGAACAGATCATTTGCACATATTAACTGCACTTCGCTTGGCATCTGTCCAGAAGAATTCTATTTCCTACCGTTTTTCAATTCATGCGAACTAATTGGTGTAACAAGAAGACTAAGAAAGAAGACCACGAGGAAAAGAGGTTCAAGACCAAGAAGACAGAAAAATGCACATAGCAATTAATGGAACGTTAATTAGTTTGAAAATAGTTAAAGTAGACTATGAATGCTCGATTCAATATATAAATAAATAAGAGTGTTAAATCGTCTATTATCTTACATTCTTATGCAAGATGAAATGTTGGTACACTAAAATTAAGTGAAGACTAGAAAAAACTCTGTTTCGTTAATTTCTTGTTTCGTCGTCTCCAGTAAAGTGAAAATATTTCCATTTATTTCACCTGCACTGAATAATGAGATTCAATCAAGTCATTTTCAAGCTAGAAATAGTACATTAGTTGAGTTGACGTGTGACTTATTGGTTCCTAGGTTTTATTCGCTAGATGATTCTCAAACAGTTTACGTGAATAACTTGACTGTACACAAAAAAAGTCCAATTTCGTTTAACATAAAGCAATAAAAGTCGGAAAAGAGTGTCAAGCAGGACAATAATATAGCAAATGTACACATTATTCTTTATATGCCAATCAGCTGTGAAGTAATTATTTTGTGTTGAATAAAGTTCAGTATGTTACACACAATGATACGATGAGATATCAAATAATTCTGTATATTTCATATTGAGAAAACAATACAAATTTTCAGTTATGTATCGTAAGAATGAAAGGATTAGACTTGAAGAAGATTTATGATATGATAATCAATTATTATGCTTGAAACTATTACCAGTTTGCCCTAATCGATAAACAGAACGAATATCGACGATAAAGTGATACAATAGGTTATTGTAATCCGTTTTTCGAAGCACTGCTTATAAGAGCGGAAACACTTGATGTGGCCTAGAAAGTGTATTTTACAAGCACAAAGAGATTTCAAAGTTGTTATTCACACAAATGAAGCTCATTTCCGCAATGATATAAAGGCCTTGTGAGGGCCACAAATAGTTTTGTAAAATAATTCGTCAGTGGGGAACGTTATCTGAAATTAGATTAAGTTGCACGTTTCTCCCATGTGTTCTGTGTCTCTAACATTCCAAAGCTTCTCCCTTTTAATATCCTACGTTTCTTTGATCAACTTTCATTTTTAATGATTTTCACTGGTGTCAAAAAGGATGACTTATTGAAGTAAGATCAAATTGTTGTTGAGCAATTTTTCGTGATCTGGATTCAAGTAATTTGAAGGTATATTGATGGATGCGAATGATGCGAAAAAATATACTTCTAGTGATGTGACATCTGAAGATAGCCGTTTCTCAATCTGATTCCGATGATGTTTCCATGTATCGCTTTCCTCATCGTCTTTGAACATGACACTTTTCACTCTTCTGACCGTTTAAGCTTCCGTTCATGGATCATGGATAAGCCAGAAGTCACGGGCAATCACAGGACATTCCACTTCGTAGGTCGAATGATTTTCAGACATTCTTTAATGGTGATGATGTAGTACTTGGATGTATCAAGTTGCAGGTCGTGTACGAACTTCATCCCGCTACGGACGTCCGTTCCAGTGACGTCTCATTTGGTGTGTTTCGATAAACCTACAAATAATGTTGTAAAGTGTTAGCTGAGGTCACCCTACTTTTTGACATAACCAATGCGCTTTCAAACGTATTCACAAAACTTTCCGCTTGCCCATTCGACTGTGGCTGTTATAATGTGGAGCGCAAGTGCTTGATAGCTAACCACTGAAGGAATGTTTGAAATTGTGAACCATTGTCGGATATGTCATCACATCTTGTATGTGGTTTCGTGAGGAAGTTACAATGAGAAGTTACAATGTTTACGTTGTTGGTAGTGGCATTACAAGGAGGATATCTAGCGAAGGATAATCAGGTTGAGGCTGTGAAACTATCGAAAATGTGGACGTCATGTTTGCCGCTTGTTGCTGCCCCATGCATTTTTCAACCAACTCAGGGAAATGTTGATCCATTCAGAGCCAGTGTCTGTAACTCCTGACTGTGGGTTTCATTCTTTTAATTCGTGGAAGACTGAGGTGTAAATGTCTCAGCACATTTGCTTGGAAGGTTTCTGGCACAACCACTGCTTGTGGAAAGATCAAGTAGTTGTTTACAACGCATAGTAAATCGTGCCTCCGATACAGATGATTCATGTCACCATCAAACTTCTTAGACGCTTTTCCTTTGGTGACATGGCTCGTCGTCATATTGATGATTGAGTCGTTCTTAGAAGCGTTTTGCATGTCTGTTATAGACACTGGCAATGCCTGTATTGATGTTGTCAGATAACATTCAGCGTGGTATTCCACTGGTAGAGGTGCGATTATCATGTTTTCCTTAGCTGCCAATAATGAGTCGTGATGAATCATCTGCTTGACTGGGTTGTCGAGCGCTACGTTATTAAATTTCTGAATTGCACCTAAAAACTGCTAACGCCCGTCGCTGAGGACGATTTGCATAACGGTCTGCAACCCGAAATTTTGACCGGAATATTGCTGGCAGATGCATGTGATCTGAGAGAAGCCTGGATTTTCGGATGTGCGGGAACTAGTGAAAGAGGCGCACTATCAGGAGGGAGTGAGTGTGATGGATGTATGATGTATGTATGAGAATCGATCTTTAAAACGGCACCTAGGCCATTCGTCCAAGCGTCTGCCGCTTTAATGATCGGCATGGACGGATCTAGGTGCGATAACAAAAATTCCGAACTATTTATGGACTTCAGTTCACAAAACGCTGCGTCGAACTATTTATTCACGTTCCAATTGCCGTTCTCCTGCAATAGAAAACTAAAACGTGCGCGAATGTTATGCATCGAATGAACGATGCTAAATAATATGTGACAAATCCCATGATGTAGCGTAGTGCTGCGAGATTGTTGTGAGTGTGCATCAGTTTGATAGCTCGTAGTTTCTCTGCCAGCAAGTGGCAGAGGTATCCGATCTCATCTTCTCGGCTGGGTTTGGCAATGGTACATTTATTCTCGTTAGGTATCTGCTGTACTGAATGCACTTTGAATCGATTAAAACCCACTACACTGCACCATGGTCGTTCCTCAATTCAGAATGAGGAGGTATTGGTATTCATTCATTAGCACTGTCACGAGGTTGAGTTAAGGAACTTCATCCATTCGACACAGTACCCATGTTCTTGTGTCACTGAACTTTTGGGAATGGAGGATGGAAATTAGGATTAGGTAATTAAACTGCTTTTTAGATAAAGACATCAAACCGAAGCGTCCGCATATACTGTTGATGTTGCCAACATGCGTAAACAAATCCTCGTCTTCTTTGATAATCAGCTTCAAACGTCAATAACAAACAATAAACAGTGGCGGCTTGTCACGGGAATGTTGACTTTCTCTCTGAACAATGCTCAAGAATGTGCACGTGGGTCCAAAGGCGAGACCAGCGTGAAGTACTTGTCCAGCTGACTTTCACACAACTTTTGAAGTAGTAGTCGGACTTTCTAAGCATCATTTTGATTAGCGAAAACTTATTTAGACAGGTCTTCTTAAGGCCAAAACCACATGTCAGATGCAACGTCGGTAACATGGTCATAAAGAAATTCTGCAATTCGTCCTGCGAAGCCTTCTTTTTACATGTCGAACCATATCTTGTTGAAAACAACGTATTCGTGATTGATGATCGGTGAATCACACATTAGAAAACTGGGCAAATGGATACTTAGACAGAAAAGCTCAGATTCGTGAACCTGGGAAAATCGGAATGCATTCTGTCGTCCGAAATGAGTGTCATTAAACGTGCTCATGTTCAGCAAGCATGTCTGAATAGCATACAAACAAGTATATGCAGATTTTATGGATCGGTCACGAAGAGACAACAAACGTGTTCTTAGGCCAGTGAAAAGCCGTTTCGTTTTGACTTATAAAAGCTCAGAAGTAGAAATTCACGAGGCTGTATGAGAGAATCGAAATAATGATGATTGATTTTGTGCGCCAATAGAACCTTCAGGGCTACTGTCGGTCGCAAACCCATATAAAGTAGATGGGTTGGTCTTGGCGTTAGGGATTCCATCCCGTCAAAAAACAGACTTGCCAAAAAACGCTAACCAGAACAAATTAATCAAGCCATTTTAACTCTGCCCTGTGAGCTGGAAGAAGAATTACGTCGTTGCGTGACGAAGGTAAGTTCCCTCGAAAGTCACGAGGTCAATACACCTTCTCACAATCAAAGCAACCATTCTTTTGCGTACATGTAAAGTTCAAACATTGTGGGAGACTGTAAGACTTTCAGGTTGCTGCAGAAATAAAAGATACATTCTGGAGGTGCTTGAAATTAGTCTAGCACACTGTACGTAGATAAGAAAACTGAGACCAGCTTCAGGGGAACTGCTATTATGCTCTCGTCATGAAGAGGAAAATGCTTCACATACACAAACAGTTGCACTGATGCTGTTCAAACAAGCACTGAAGGCACTGATAGGATTGGAATTTCATGTACCCAGGATCATTATATCATCCTTCAAAATAATGAGAGAGAACACTACAATGAATGTCATGCAATGCTATGCACCTCCTAATGACAACAGTGACAACGTTAAAGATCAATTCTATGAAAGGCTGAAGTCAATCGTCGACAAATGCTCACCGAAGGATTCGACGATTCTTATGCAAGACCTAAATGCCAAGGTTGGCATGGACAACAGTGTATATGGAGACATCATGGGGCGACATGGACTAGGAGAAAGGAACGTAAACGGTGAGAGATTTGCAAACCTGTGCCTTCAATAAACTGGTCTTCGGAGGCACAATATTCCCACACAACCTCATGCACAAAGCTACATGGATTACACCGGATCACACTACTCAGAACCAAATTGACCAAATCTACATCAACAAATAGTTCAGAAGGACCATGGAGGATGTGAGAACCAAAAGAGGAGCTGACATAGCCTCAGATCACCACTTGTTGATCTCCAAAATGAAACTGAAACTAAAGAAGCACTGGACAACGTTACAGACAACATCACACAAGTTTTAATACGGCCTTTCTACGGGATACTGTAGAACCAAACGAATTCAAGATAGCTCTCACAAGGATTGCATGTCTGTTGTTTCTCTTGCAAAAAATGAAGAAAGGAGAAACAAGAAGGCAGCAATCAATGTCAGCCGAACAGGAGCAGATAAAATTAAGGCACAAACTGCATACACAGAACCAAAAAGGAAAGTGAAGTAGAGCATCAGAGCTTGCGGCGGAAAAGGCTGCAAGCGAAGGAAACATAAGAATATTCTACGATACATCAAATAAGCTCGTCGGAAAATATCGTAAAGCTGAACGATCAGTGAAAAGCAAGGAAGTAAGAGTAATCAGCAACACTGAGGAACAGAGAAAAAGCACATTCAAGAACTCTTGAATCGACCAGCTCCACTAAACACACCCAACATCGAATCAGAATTCACGGGCCTTCCAGTTAATATTAAAATACCAACGAAAGGCTATCTCAGTAAGTGTGAGAACTACAGAGGCATCATTCTTCTTTCAGTACCAAGCGAAGTCTCAAACAGTGTATTGTTAAACAGAATGAAGGACTTCGTAAACGATCAACTTCGAGATCAACAGGCCCGATTTCGTAAGGATCGATCGTGTGCTGACCAAATTGGTACATTATGGATCATTGTGGAACAATCAGTTAAATGGAACTCACCGCTTTGCATCAACTTCATCGACTATGAGAAAGCATTCGATAGCGTGGATAGGAAAACACTTTGGAGGCTTCTTCGACACTACGGTGTGCCTGAGAAAATAGTTAACATCATACGGAATTCTTATGATGGATTCAACTGCAAAATCGTACACGAAGGACAGCTAACAGACTCTTTCGAGGTGAAGACCGGTGACAGGCAAGGTTGCTTACTCTCACCCTTTCTCTTTCTCCTGGTCATCGACTGGATTATGAAGACGTCAACATCTGGAGGGAAGCACGGTATCAAATGGACAGTTAGGACGCAGCTGGACGATCTGGAGTTCGCAGATGACTTGGCTATTCTATCGCACACGCAACAACAAATGCAAGAGAAGACGACCAGTGTAGCAGCAGCCTCTGCAGCATTTGGTCTCAACATACATAAATGAAAAAGCGAAATTCTCCGATGCAACACAACATGCACTAACCAAATCACTCTTGATGGAGATGCCTTGGAGAACGTTAGCACCTTTACATATCTGGGCAGCGTCATCGACGAGCAAGGTAGATCCGATGCAGATGTGAGGGCGCGGATCGGCAAAGCGAGGGCTGCATTTCTACAGTTGAAAAATATCTGGAACTCCAAACAACTTTCAACCAAAACCAAAATCATGATTTTCATTTCAAAAGTCAAGACAGTTCTTCTGTATGGAGCGGAAACTTCGAGAACTATGAAAGGCATCATCCAGAAGATACAAGTGTTTATAACAGTTGCCCACGTGAAATACTTCGTATTCTTTGGTCAAACACCATCACCAGCAGTCTTTTATGGGAAAGAAAAAACCAGACTCCAGAGTAAGAGAAAATCAGGAAGAAGCGGTGAAAGTGGATAGGACACACACAGCGAAAAGCGCCTAACTGCGTCACAAGACAAGCTCTCACATGGAACCCTCAAGGCAGAAGGAGAACAGGAAGGTCAAGGAACACATTATGCTGGGAAATGGGGAAAGATATGAGAGGGATGAAGAAAAACTGGACAGAACAGGAGAGGGAAGCCCAGGACACAGTTTGTTTGGAGAAAACTGGTTGGCGGCCTATGCTCCATTGTGGGTAACAGGCATAAGTAAGTAAGCTTTTTTGCGCAGAAGACCTGTCATTCTATGATGTAACAGCTTAGCATCAATAAAGCGACGACACATTCAGCATAGTATTTAACAATACAAGGCCTGACTACTTATCTATCAGTAAAGTATTGACGTAGAAGTAGAATCAAATGAATGATGATATTGTTAATTAATCTAGTTGTGATCGCAGATAGATGTTATCGACCCAGTCAAACTGGCAATTGTCTTAGCTGAATTTGCTCCAGCTTATTGTGAATTCCGTGGAACCATCAAAATATTTGTTCTTATGATCAACGATTTCGACGAAGTGAGTCTAGTTACGAAAATTTATGTAAGATGTGTAAGACGGATAATAAGATAAAAAAACACGATAGTGTGAAAATAATGTAGGAGAAAATCAAAAGCTTTACCTAATTTGTCAATATATTCGATTTATCCAGGGCGATTCAATGTCGAATGCACTGAGATATAAAAATATAATTGTATTCTTTCGAAGTTAAATAATATTGATTTTTGGCCTCATGTGAATTGCTTGAAGTAGACAAAAATCTGAGTTACGAAAGATATGTTTAACAAATTGAGAGCAAATAAATTACATAACACACATAACATTTGTGCGCCGGGGAAGTTGACACAAACAATAGGCGAGAATTATGCAATTATGTCATTGTATATATCTAATTAAAAATTTGAAGTGATAATGGTAATCAGGTAACAGTAGATATCCTTGTTATCATATTCTCGGACTCGTATAATAATGTAAAATTTGTGGTTTTCTGATTAGTTAGATCTGTCAGGTTACCTAAGAATGATTTATCAGACACTGAATTGTTACAGTGTATAAACACCTCAAGCTATAGGTGATTTTATCGTCAAAAAAGAGGGTAACAATTAAAGTTTTGAAGCTCAATAAATACAATGATTCAATATAAATTTGTCAGCCGTTAAAAAGTTGGAAAAAGAATGATTTATTCCCAAATACAAGGAATGTTCCCAGATTAAGTAGTATACAGAAAATCATATCATTATAACAGAGCAAACAAAATAAAGCTAATTCGAAAAAATTCGATCCCCCTACAATAGAAAATCAAAAAGAAGCTAATTTATAAAACTATGCTCTCCCGTTTACATCGTCTCGTTTCACGTGAACTCAATCTGTCAATAGAAGTCCTATATTAGTGAATGGAAGTTGAATGGATTAAGCTGAATGTTTTATGTTTTCTCTGAACCAACATGAACTTTGGTAGCATTAGCACCTATGGATGTTTGAGCGACTGGGAAGCTTGGAAGCTTTCTGAGTACTACAACATTTGCGTTAGTCACCTCTTTTCATCTGAAGTTTTTTCTCAATTGAAAAGCTTATAGTCAGTTGTTACTACAGATAATAGGGTCATAATAATTTTTACAACTGAAAATCTTTTCTCTCCATATTTATCAAACACCATCTGAGGTACAAATTCCTAATGTCTTCTTTGACAACTGTGTTTTAATTTTGCGTAACTATACGGAACGTTTATCGTGGAAGTTAGTGGGAATCTACAATGCACATTCAAATGCATTGGAATAAATGACGTGTTAGAAAAATCATTGAGAGATATGGGACCATGAATCCGATCAAAATGAAGCAAAATGTATTTAAAGTTACGTGTTTATTTTGTCACGTGTTGTCAAAGTGGTTGTCATGTTATGGTCAGTTTATCGTACGTTGTGCGGAAAAAAATCACATCAGTGACGGCTCATCATTTACTGAGATAAACGTTAGATTATCTTCGCATTCGACAGAAACGTGTCACGAATAATAGTAGTAGTTTCATTCAGTATTCTATTTCGATTACAGCTGCATCACAATGTAAGTGAAATGTGACATCTTTGCAGTCCAGTTATAGAATAGTTATGTATATTCATTTTTCACATTATTGGTGTGATGAAAATAAACAACATGTGAATGTGGAAGTAAGATTCGATTCCGTTTCAGATAACTGAAGAGTTGTAAATGTTATTGTGGCACTGGTTCAACCAGTATATTTCAGTTGAAGTGATAGCTTGAATTATGCTCTTTCTATCACATGGTAGCCTTTCTTCACAATATCGGTGATTTTTGATGGCACTCATAATTCTGATTGCGGTTTGTAAAGATATACTTAAATGAAAGGTTGTTAAAAATGTTTCGGCGTGATTAACTACCTTTCATTTAAGGGTGGGTATCTCCTGAATTACCAACACTATCGTTCATGTTATGCGACAATGATTTTCATAGCATGTATGATACAAACTCAAAGCAAATAAACTGCATGACGCACATTGCATTTGTGGACTGGCGAAGTGGATCAATCGTGAAAATTTCAGGAATCATTCACATGTATTAGCCTGATGGATTGATGTATCATATGTACAGTAGTCTTTCTGAATTGATTATGTGGACGAGACTACGAAATGTTGTCAAACAGTTTGTAATTTTGCTTCGTAGGATACCGCAATTAAAAATTTCGTGACATTTTGAATCCGTCACAATTCTTATAGGTTCAACTCATACAAATTCACAACTAAGGGTGATTTAGTTGAACAGTTTGATAGTGTTGACCATACATATTATGGTGTGTCATACTTCAAAGTAAGCGTCTAAAGTCCCATTCAATAACATGTACAGCATGTTTTCCTGATTTTTTCGTTCGCTGTAATGTCTATCGGTCTATTAGCGCCTAAACAGTACAGTATGACTTAGAGTTTGGCATTCTATTTCGATTACAGCTGCATCACAATGTAAGTGAAATGTGACATCTCTGCTGTCTACATAGAGAGTACTTGAAAGATCGGTAGAAGACACTGAACTGAATGAGATTTCACGGTTGTGAATGATCGAATCTTATACAAGTCTACTTTATGGATCGGATGATTGATATTGATTTTTGACAATATATCAGTGATGACGATTAACTACTTGTAAATGTGGAAGTAGGATTCGATTACGTTTCAGATAAGAATGCGAAGAAAATTGAGAGTTGTGAATATTATTGTGGCACTGGTTCATCCAGTATATTTCAGTTGAAGTGATAGATTGAATTATGCTCTATCTCGTGAACACTTTGTATTTGAAGAATCACCTACTAACTGTTGTTTGTTTCTGTGGAATCACAATCCATATTGTCGCTAATTATGTCTTTAATAAATTAGCTTGTACCTTTCTTGACCGAAGTCATCATATCAATAAGACAGAATCAGTTCGCACTAAATAATAACTTGGTCCATTGTACACATTCAACGTAGAATTGTCGCTTCGCATATTTCACGTTGTAGTAGTACATACTCAGAACAATCCTATTCACGTGATGTGGCTAAAGTGAATGAGGACTGTTGGAACTGTTATTTATTTGTTGATTATCCAATTAACATTGTGAGCTTTTGTAGTATTATTCAGATGAAATAGATGTTACAACCGTTCTTCACAATGTCAATGATTTTCAATGGCACTGCTTTATCGAGTCTGTCATTCGACAGTTGAAGTAGCATGCATTAAACAAATTGAAAGCAAAAAAAACTGCATGAAGTGCGTGTTTATTTGGTAATCTAGGAATGGAAATCAGTGCCAGGACTAGAATTTTCGATCAATCGTGCAGATTTCACTAATCATTCACATATATTGACCTAGTGGATTGATGTGTCATATGTACAGTAGTCTTTCTGAATTGATTATGTGGATGAGACTACGAAATGTTGTCAAACAGTTTGTAATATTGCTTCGTACGTTACCTCATTTGAAAATTTCGTGACATTTTGCATCAATCACAATTCTTATAGGTTTAACTCATACAAATTCACAACTTCAGGTGATTAAGTTGAACAATTTGAAAGACAATATTGACCATACATAGTATGGTGTGTCATACTTCAAAGTAAGCATCTATAGTCCCACTTAACAACATGTACAGCATGTATTCATTATTTTTTCGTTCGCTGTAATGTCTATCGTCTATAAGCCCTTGAACAGTACAGTATGACTTGGGGTTTGGCATTCAGTTATAATAATAAAAAAAACGGTTAGACAGTGAGAACTTATAAACATCAACCTTTTCTTTGTACAAACTGAAATTTCGGTTTCAATATACGTAAATCTAGCTTTTTATTTCAACTTTTCTTCTATTCACTTGACAACTCTTTTTTTCTCTTCTGTACTCCTTGCTCTGTGGGTTTTATTCTTATGTTCCCATAATTTACTTTAATTTAAGTGGTCAGTATGATTTTCATCTTGACTTACTACTGTACTGACTGATTCAACATGACAGGTTAAGTAGTGCTTTGGTTATATATATACACTTGCCACACTGCTGCCTTTTTCTCTCTCTCTTTTCTCCCTTTTCAGAACCCTATTCACGGTGGGAAATCCTTGGCGACTCTAGGGAACATGCACCCTAGGTACATGACTGTCTGGATCACAGCTCGTATCAAGCGCGTTTCAATCGACAATTCCAAACAAATTCATTACTGATCTCGGTAAATCACCAAAGGAAGCTATTGTGCAACTACCTTATTTGTACTCTACTATTGAAAATGTGTCTCTATTATACTGTTGCTGTCAGTGGTATGTTGTAAATGTGCTATCAGAAACTGACTCTTATACTTAATTTAACTGCCTGTAAACTAGCATGACTCTTGCAAGGTAGTTATTTGACGATAAATATTATTATTACTTTTATTATTATTATTATTTAACAATACTATTTTAAAGAAAATGAAATGACGGTTAGTGATGTGGGTCACTTGCACAAAGATAGTTCTGTATTGTTATATCTGCTTGTGTACTTCAACCAGCCGCTCCATTCATTTTCTAAACGTCTTTCAACTCAGAAACAGTCGAACTTGATCACTATGTATATTATAACTACAATTCATTTGTCAAACATTGTTCGATGAGACATCATGTTGGACAAGTGAACAATATTCGAAGTTGACAAAGTGATTATTATTCAGTCAATATTGCAATAAGTTTGCTATACAAGCCAATAATAACAAGCAGTAATCTCATGTAATTTGACTGTATCCCATATATACCAATGCAATGAATTCTAAGACGTTGAATTGTAGAGTTCTGCAAACATCACATATATAATATATTTAAATAAATATGTCTGTCTCTGGTAAATATGTGAATGGTAATGGAGATGAATTTATTTGTGTACTTGATAAAATAACGACAAATTATAAAATATTTTATTGAATAATAAGCACCATTCTAATAAAACGTAAAGGATAATACTGCAAAAAGGTTGTTCCTCAATATCTCAGGTCTATCTGATATACGGAGCTTCTACGTATTCCAGCACGTAGAAATACCTTAAATGATAAAATGTCTAGTGCATTTAAAACAACTGTCACGCTTATAGCTGTTAAACTCGTCAAACATATGACTACTCATCATTCAACTAAATCAGAGGTTATATAAATCTGTTGGAAATCAATAAATTCAACTGATCTTAAGAATTTCACACAACCAATCTTCTTTTATTCGAATTCACAAGAGATAGAACTTACCATTAAGTTCAGTGGATAACAACAACGAAGAACAAACGACTTCACTTGCACGTCAGTTGTGACAGTGGTCTGAAATGATTGCGTGAAAGCAAGAAAAAATTAGCACGATATGTTGGCATCTAGTTGACGTAAATTATCAACGAAGGCTTACCTGGCGATATTTTACAACAGTAGCATGAAGCAACATACTAAAATGAAACGAATATTTATGTGAACTAATGATGCAAATGTACGTGGTGAACAAATTCCTCAGAAGACTAAACAACATTGGCAACACCAAGCAACACGATTTCTTTTTATCTCAGTGGATGAAGCTTGGTTTAGTATAGCGGTTTCTAATGTTGAAAAGGAATGGAATTGGTAAAACTACTCGACGTGATCACTGATTGATTTCACAAATTGGTTAGCTTGTTGTGAACTGGACATGTGGTACCTCCCTATGGAGCATATTTCTGGCATGTCATGAGAAAAGGCAATAAATATGGATTCATCAAATCATCTTTAACGTTTTATCTATTCACCTAACACACATCTCAATTCCTTATTTCTCACTGTTGTACACCCTTCATTTTGTATAATATTCGGACAGTAAACAATCATATAATTAGCCGTTATGAATTCTGTCTAGAATAACTACTGTAATGTCTACGTCACAAGGAATGGTTATACGATGCTCTGCTTCCATATATATATATATATATATATATATATATATATATAATGTCCAAGATCCGCTCTCTCTTTCTTGTACAACGATTTTATTTTATGAAGAGTATATTTTCAATTATCTCTAGTCTAATTTTCGAATCGTTTAGCATAGATCGATATGAGATATAATTATGTGTCTGGTTTTATTACATGACAGAATCCATAACATAATGATAACATAAATTATAACATCACGCACACATTATTGTTTGTAGGAGTTATCAGTTAAGAAAATACCAGTGAAAATGAATAGATCAGCAAGCAAGCTAACAATTGTATATTTATCAAAAAACGTGACTTTTGATCAGACCTGAGTGAGATGGAAGTTCAGTCATATGAACTTGCGTTAATTATTATGTCAGTGAAACGTATGTTTTAAACTTCAATACAAACGAGCTCAAAAGAATCGGCTAATATGGCTGTGTTGTTAGTAATAGATGACAACATGACATGACAAAATTTAATGGAATCGTCGATTTCTCTGATTTAAATAACGAATATACACTGTAAAGCTCTCTAAGTCAGTTGATTATTCATGCGGTCATTTTTTCAAGCAGTGGTATATGTCAGCAATGCACATTCACGTTCTCACACTTGACATGATATTTCTTATGCTAAGTAGAAGATTTACAAGTGAGGAAATGATAATCGTGGATAACAACAGAGTTATATTCAAACGCAACCATTGTACATCAGGTCAAATTACTAGTTGACATTTAGAAGTTGTATGATGTGCATGACATTTTAGTTTTTCTGGGATTTCATCAGCATGTGTTCACCGAACGTATTCTTATTATTAACTTACGATTAGTATTATTACCAAAACCTTTTCAGAGTCCATCGCGAATACTTATCGTTCTCCTTATAAGTCCAGATGGACGATCAAATATTTATCAGTGTTAGCTTTACAAAATTTTCATTTAATGTTTTTCTCACGTTAATTCACATGTTCGTTTTCAAGTAGCCGAATCAAGTGATGATGAAAGAAAAATTGTTACATATCAGTTTTACTATAAAAATTACTACCATATCTACACAAAAGATAATTGGTCATCTGGCATTTCATCCAATTGATTTACGCGAATTAAATTTTCTATAATCGAGAAATGTTTAAAGTTTTCGATAAGCAGGAACTGAACTATTCATTCACGAAGGTTCGTGAAGAAATTATACCGGTAATAAATATACTATGAAGGCCATCGTTTGTCAGAAACATTTGTGATCTTCTTATAATTATTTTTACCAAACAATTCCTGATTTTGTACATTAGAATACTCCACTTGCTGAATATATTCAACTAGATATTTGGTTCGACGATTTACTGCCAAACAGTTTGTTGTAGAATGAGAAAATGTGCAAACGTGAACAGAGTGATCATGTCACCATGAAATGATCATTATATTTTGTATAAGTGTAGTTATTCACTGATAATAAACACAGAGAGATCGTGTGAATATATATTCTGACCCCACCTACTTACGTGATAAAAACATTTTTGATTTAATCGAATACTATATATATATAATTGTAATTTCTGTCATTTCAAATCCAGATATGCTGTTTGATTACCATTGACAATAGCATTTGTTGGTTGACAATGCGCACATCGTGAGTCGATATTAAATTTATCTCTGAAATGATAAATGAAATTGTTTATGTTATACCTGAACTCATACATGAATATGTACTTCATAATTTAGTTATATTATTTCAAATTGAATGAAGTTATTCAGAATGCGGTCGTTTAAAACAAACACCTATTTATGATAAATAGATTATGCTTTTAACAATCATGATTAGACTATGATTTTGGATAAGTGAATATCTTAACCATCAGATAACGTTTGTCTATATTTTGAATTTAAAATGATTTTCTAAATGCCTAACATAATGTTTATTCATTTATTAATTGTAGACTCGTTTGTTTGATTGTTCTTGCATGCACTACAATTGTGAATGTTGGAACACAAAATATAACTTGGGATTCCTACACGTTTGGCTTAATCTGGCCTCCAACATATTGTTATTCGTATATAGTAATGTTTCTTTCATGATAACCAACATAATTATACTACTGAAATGATTGCTTCATTTTATTCATGAATGACAATTGAATTAAATTGACTTTTATCATTTTTCGTCACAATGACATCCTCCAATCACGTAACCTAATATTGTACTTATAATTGTAATGAGATATTTCCTTTCATTGTGTTTAGTTATATTGTGGTGCGAACTACTTATAAGTAGTATATGGCGTGAGTGTCAACGTAAAGTCTGGTAGCATAATATGGGGGGAAGATCAAGAAAGGAAGAGTTAGAAAACAATGGAATTTGTATGAAACGCATGAATAGTAACAATGGATTGATGTTTTGCAACAGGAACAGTCCAGTTCCATACGATGAACTGATCTTTTGCAAATGAACAATTTACGATATGGTTTTCCGATTTTACTGAGTAACTCTGTAATTTTCGCTAAATACAATTCGGTTGCCCCACCTGTGTTCTCATTCACTACATTTGGTGTCGCTGCCTGCTCGAAGGGAGGGGCTTTCGTGGCCGAAGGAGTTTCAGGACGGAGATTGGTGGAGCCTGGACAGTGCCGCCGAGGAGACGGCGTGGGAGACGGTCACCGGGCGGCTGATAATGGAGTCCGACAGCCCAGCGGACAGGGAGGAGGCGCCGCAGTGGTTCCGGTTGGCGCGGCTGTCGGCTGATGATGACCTGTTGGTGCTTGCTGTGGAGCTCACCGGATCGCGCCGTGAGGAGTGGGCGGGGCACAGTCTTTGGCGTCGCAATGTATCGAGTGTGTGCCTGCCGCCGTGTTCCAGCATCGGGAACTGGTAAACGCTACACGTTGGATAGATGCCGTATCCATTCCAGACCAGTGATCAAGAACGATGACCGAAGTGGTAATCCGGCATATTGTAGCGTGTCACGGAATACGGAAAGTGATATTAACTGACCAGGGGCTCTGTTTTGAAGGACTACGACGACAGCTTATTAAAAGGGGGGACGAGTGTGGTGCTGTGGTGTTCTCATTCACTACAATATCATCAATTATCATCGACTGAATACAGCTAGGGATGATATAATATTATGTGATTGGTACGGAAATTGAATTTGGGAATAGCATGACGGCGATATTACTGTCATCATACCAAATATTTGCAATCAATCTCCAATTATTATGTGATCCACAAAGTGACCATTGTGTGATGGATAAAGAAATTTAATTTTGATATTCTATGATTCGAAAATTAACCTTTACGAAATTGTATTATTAGATTCACAATGATGTGAATTTATGCAAGTGGAACAGCGTATACAGAATAGGTGAAGTTCGATCTTTTGAGATACTAAAATCTTAAATAACAAAATGATGAGCTGCAATTTCACATAAAATGTTGGCAAACTTGAGACGAATATCGAAATATACAATCATTACTACGTTTGACAAACATATTTTGACATCATTTTGTTTTCCTCCTATTAAGCGCCCGATACCTGAAGGATTGTCATCTTTCACAATTCATGGACTATGGTAAGATAGTATTTTGATGTTACATCGGGCGAATGTTTCTGCAGTACTCAATGCTATACATTCAAGTGATGAGTTTGTTTATTGAACATGAATTGGAACTCTATTGAAACTTTTACATTTTGATCGCACGAATGAGTGTAGAGTAGTCAGCTCATTAGATGAACCTATTATTAATGAAGTAGAATTTCGGTGCCACTACTTGCTGTGAATAAGTGGAACGTCAATGAATTTGATGACATGGCATATGTTATGCAGTCAAATGAACTTGCACAAAATCGTATTACGATAGTTAACTGTCGATGAGTAGCATTTGTGACATGCACTTATCGGCCAAAATGACACAAACACTTTAGAACTTACATTTATAAGCTGAATGAAATGAAATATATTCAATCGCTATACTTATTAGATGCTGCATAATTAAAAAGGCTATTTAATGATTTGGTGAAGACAGTGGGGATTTTCCCGAAACTTAGGAATTACTCATTACATTAATGCTTTTCTTGAAACATTCAAAGATATTTGAATTCGACAGTGGATTCATTTAGTAGGAAAATCATGATAAGCGTAGTCGGTGCATTTGTACTACGCAAGATACATTTGATAGAAACAACAGATTTTGAAAACCTGATACTCAGCCATCTTGCGTACAATAAAATCGTGTAAAATATTTGTTGTTCGATTTTCCGTTTGCAGGCCTGAAATTTATACAGACATATTTCCGAATTGCACTGGTGCGGAAAAATTCAATTTGTCACTTTTAAATGTGAGTTGAATGCAGTATTTGCCTGACCATTATCTATCATTTATCAACAATAAAAAAACAAATGCTTGACAGTAAAATAATCACTAATTGTAATTGATCGTTTGAAATATGAACAATCACAGTTAATTGTACAGTGATGAAGTAACTTATCATTGAACAATCATCTAGTGTAATTACTTGAAGTATGATGTGATTTCGTTGAACTGTGTGCAATGTGATATAATGATCAATGGTTCGACAATAAGTTGAAATGATTTCTTGTTCTGAAAGTGTGTTTTATTAATCATTTTATATATTGTTTGAAACAACGTAATGATAAAGCAGGCTTATTCGTTACTAAAATATATGGATTACTGTTACAGCTTTATCAACAATAATGGACTATGCCATTCTTTCAACAGATTTTCCTTATCATATACTGTGAACTAATGTTTGCTATTCCTTGTGAAGACAGCGATTTTACAGGTGACCGAATGTTAGATGATCAATGACAATGAAACGAGATTGACCATTTTTGCACTCACCGATTACTATAGTGAGTGTATAATTATTGACTATTTGAAAGAACACCAGATTGACTTATTCTAGTGTAGTACTTCCGTGACCAAATAAAAAAAGGAAATAGAATTCTGAAAAAATAATTTATCTTTGACTGTTATTCCACATACCTTTCACATATATATATTGAAACAGCATTCACTGGTTAAATGAAAGGCTTCTACATTCATCTTTAAACGTGAATTACATTCCATTATAATTTTGAATTGACTCATTTCATCGACATGCAGGATTAGGAAGTGACAGGAGAAAATCTTCAGTTAACTATTTGACGGTGTAAGCGCGAAAATGAAAATTACAATAAACCAGCTTTAATTTGAAGTTGTTTAAATATAAGCATTTTCAAAACATGAAACATTGTTGATTATTCAATACTCTTTCGTTAAGAATGCCACATTTTCAGTTTCAACACTGTTTGGACTGATAACGTAGGTGAGTACTGATAAGTTAGAATATCTACAATAAGCACGATTGAAAGAGAATCTCAAACTTCCAGGCAAATTCTGAACAAAGTAATTTGGATAAGGACTGTGAATACTTACATTTGAATGACATTGCGCTTTGATTAAAAAATTGTGTAAATATACGTAACTAACAATAAACTCTATTTTATTTTAGCCATTGAGACCAGAATTGGATCACAAATGGCCCCGTTTAAGAAATTCTTCCCAGTCAGAATTATTTTGGTAAGAGTGCATGTAAATGTATGTGTACCCAGTTTTAGAATCAGAACACAGATTTCGGAAGCACACAAATAGGTCGTCTTAAATGTTAGACCTCGTGTTTTAAGTGACCTCATGGGAAAATCATTCTTAACATTTTTCAAAATATAGCACAAGTTTGATTTGTAGGCACAATTGTAATTTGCAGAGACATGTCTCGTTTGAGCGTGAATAAACGACGTGTTATTATCCGTTCGTTTTGTCATGTGTGAGCAGATCGACTAGTGTAAAAAATGACCGAACTCATTGACTGACTCACGTGAGTCATTGTAGTCTTCAGGATTTTGGATTAAATAACCAAGTGAGAGCAACAAACCTGCTCTTATTTAAAAGGCATTAGTTGCAATATTCCAGCGTACTAAGAATCTTCAAGTTAATCACATTCATGATGTCCAGTAATGCAGCGGGTATCCGGTTATGCAAGTCAAATACAGGCACTACATTTTGCACGAGTTATCAGTATATCAAGATAAATGTCTGCACTCGCTGTGATCTGAAGATGATATGCATCAGTCAACCAGTTTTCACAGCGCAAACTCAATTCAATATTCTCGAGCACAAAGGACTTTCGTTTCAACTATAATGTTGTAAATCAGATAGTTTTCTTTTGGAATTTGACCGAAAGTGATTTGTTATTTTCATTTCACATTGCTGATAGTTTTTTTTAATATAATTTCAAATATCCACTTATAAAGACCTCAAAAACATAAAAGATTTCTAATCGATAAAAAAATATATTCACAGCGAATTAATTGTGAATTCAATTCCATTCATCGATTAGCTATATAGCTTTCAATCCAACTTTATTTTCATTGCATCTATCATGACCGTGATCAATGATTATTATATATGCTGAGTTGATTTTCTGTAGAGAACTGA
This sequence comes from Schistosoma turkestanicum, assembly GCA_944470395.2. Lineage (NCBI taxonomy): Eukaryota > Metazoa > Platyhelminthes > Trematoda > Strigeidida > Schistosomatidae > Schistosoma > Schistosoma turkestanicum. The sequence goes on from CALYCR020003355.1 coordinate 27,151, forward strand.
ATAACTTGCTTACATGCTTTATTTAAGGAAACACGAATATGAAAAACATGGATAGTGTGCAGTTCAAGATCCTCGAATCGGTGGCGTCTACGGTTACTTCAAAACTGCTCTTGAACTTTATAACAGAACAGATCTTTTGAAGTATGTGATTTAATTCCTATTATCATAAATTGTATTTATTCGATGTGTAGTTTCATCAATCACGGATTGTGACGTGAAGTTATTCACTTGTTATTCGTGCTATCACTAATCATTCTTGAAGAAAAATCGATATTTACTAATGTGAACCACTAACTTTCTACAGAGATTTGTACTCGAGCAATATATACAATCAAACTATGTCGCTTCATTCCATCATCTTGTCAAACGTGTAACGTAAACGATGAATTTGTTATTCCAATTGAACTATTCAACATAATTCGATTTTATAAATACGAGTCGTACAAGATGCTATTAGTTTCTGAAGCCGTTTTCATGTCAGTAGGACGATACACGGAAAGATCTGAATGTCAATAAATGGCTACCAGTAAACGACCTCATGCAGCAACGTTACGAATTTGAAGACAATCAGGAACAAATGCTTGATCTACTCACGAACTCACACACAATTGTCAAAATAAAATGATATTCATCCACAATAGCCAGATTATGTGTATGAAACTATAAACAGGATGAGATATGTAATTGTCATTCGAATGTTTTGTTTGATTCAATTTATTACAGCACACTGAGACGAAATAACATCGTTCCCAGCAATAGAACATTATATAATGTAAGTATATATGTCTACTAGTATGAATGAATCACTAATATACATCACTTTGCTACTATAGAGAGTCCGTTGCATTGTAATAAGTATTAAACAATATTTTCTGAGTTAATAATCTAGTGTAATTACTTGAAGTATGATTTGTTTCGTTGAACTGTGTGCAATGTGATATAATTATCAACTGTTTGATAACAAGTTGAAATGCTTTCTTGTTCTGAAAGTGTGTTTCATATATCATTATATATATTGTTTGAATCAGCGTGCTCAAAGAGCAGTCCAGTTTGTTACTAAATATTATAGATTACTGTTACAACTCTATCAACAATAATAGACTATACCAATCTTACAACAGATTTTCCATATCATATACAGTGAACTAATGTTTGCTATTCCTTGTGAAGACAGCGATTTTACAGATGATCAAATGTTTGATGATCAATGACAATGTAACGAGATTGACCATTTTAACACTCACCGATTACTATAGTGAGTGTATAATTATTGACTATTTGAAAGAACACCATATTGACTTGTTCTATAATGTAAGTATATATGTCAACAACTATGAACAAATTACTCATATACATCACTTTACTACAATAGAGTGTAAACTGAACTTCGGTGCCTAATTATTGAGTATTACACGAGTGTTGCTTATGATATCATGTTGTTTTGAATGTTAGTTAGGAATGGTTGGAACGATTTGAACAACGATCATTCACGTGAGATGATATTGGATCGTTCTCATGTAAAATGGATCTTGTCAATTGCAAGAAAACACTTAGTTAATCACGAAATATCATATCTTCTTCGTTCACAGAAGTCGTTTTGTAACTCGGTATCATTACATTCGTAGTTGAGGATGACTCAATTCAACTCCCATTACTGAAGGTGAAAAATTAACTGTAACTCAGTTATTCTTTACTCGGATCATTTCTCAACGTCCAGACAATTTGTGTCGGTTTTGATCATAAGGGACCGTATGAACGTTATCATAATAATGTGTTTAATGTTATTTACAAGTAATAATTTAACAAAAATATATACTGTCAACAGAATCAAATTTTACTGTTCCATTTACTTAGCGAACATATTTCCAAAATGTACTGAAGAAAGAATACGGTTTTCCAGGTGTGTTATTATGCAGGCAAGCACGCGGAAGAGTAAGTTTCACTCTCATACTTATTTAGCTAAATACATTTTGCTTTGATCGCCAAAGGGTGACATTTTGTAGTACTGGCCAGTCAATATTCACAAAATAGACTATATTACTGATTTTTGTCAAAAAATCTTTTGAACAAATGATAAGTTCTGTTGAATTTTGAAGAATTATTGATAGAATGAATTATTTGACGTAGCTTTTCTACAGGCATTTTCAATAATTTTTTAACACATTTTCAAAAACTTTTATCAGCGTGTCAGTCATTACAATTTCCAAGAAGTACGGTTTTGTTTGAACAGATCATTTGCATATATTAACTGCACTTCATTTGGTATGCGTCCAGAAACATTCTATTTTATACCGTTTTTCAATTCATCCGAACTAATCAATGTATCAAGGAAACGAAGAGGGGGAACGGCCACGAAACGACCTACAAGGCGTAGAAGACCTAGAATTGTATAAAGCTATTATTGAAACGGTAAATAATTTGTAAAACTAGATTTTGAACGCCCGATTAAATACATCAATAAATGAGAGTGTTAAGTCATCTATTATCTTACCTTTTTATGCAAGATGAGATGTTGGTACACTGAAATTTAGTGTAGACTGGGTAAGACTTCGTTTCCTTAATTTCTTGTTAGGTCATCTCCAGTGAAGTAAAAATATTTTCATTTGTTTCTTCTACACTAAGTCGTTAGATTATTTCAAGTTATTTCTAAGTGAGAAATAGTAGATATAGAAAATTAACTTCAGCTTTCCTTGATTTCGGAAACCGTTGGAAGTCAGATATGCACTGTGTCTAGTCCGATTTCAAAACACAGTTTTCCCGGGTAAGAAGGGTTTTATCATTATTAAAGAAAAGGAATATATATAGTTATCTAAACGACATTATGCTGTTACTATCCGAAATTAACACAATGAGTTTTTAATTGTGAAAGAATGCTTCTTTTCAGTCAGAAATTCCAGGTTACAGCAAATGTATGA